>JAQIXS010004738.1:0-14316 GCA_034700785.1 Rossiulus vilnensis
ATTTCATCTCTTGCTTTTGTGGCTGATAGTGAATGGAGTTTAGTGGAGAGCCTGGTCACCTTAGCTCTGGCAGTAGAACGTTTTCTTTTCAGTAGATGGAATGAAGCAGATGAAGCAGGATCCATAGTTGTTCAATTTGGCTGAAGAAAGTCTTAGTAGAAATAGTGGCAGGCACAGTACAGCTGCTATGGTGAATACGATGGTCAGTAGGCTTAAAATAGCGTCAGTCTTTGTGTACAGCTTGCTAATGTACACACATTAGTGGTTTGCCTCTTGAAAGACTAAAGGTCCGTGCAATTTAGGGTTTCCCTTACCCCACACAGGCTCCAGACAGTCTCCGCAGTTAGTAGGGATCAGGTTTCGGCACCAGATGTGGTCACTCCCTGGTATTCGAGTGATTTTCTTGGTAATAAAGAGTAAGGAATAACTCACGCTGCCACCATCTTTTCTCATACAACTTTATTTCGTTTCTCTAACAGCATGACAAGTCAGTAGCAAGCTCACTTATATCCCTAGAAAATCCCTAGGTCCCCACAGTAGTTATAAAATAGTAACAAGCGGAATTTCCAAAAAAAACAAAACATGCGCAACGCCGTGTTTACTGAGAATATTTAACGACATCGAAGACCGATTAATAACAACAATGCGCCCCCTGGTGTCGCTGTCATCTCATATCTTATTTTCGTTATAAATCTGGCTGCACTCGATTTAACTCGATACGAGCCCGGAGCGCTCAACTTCTTCAAATTAAATTATGTAGCACGCAATTTTGAATATCAGCTAAAAAGACAAATCGAGCTATTATCTATTCCAGCTCCCTCTATGGACGCATCTAGGCTCGGTTAAGGATTTTTCATTAAGGATGACTCCTAATTTGTCTCTGCCAATCCCATGCCCATAAACACCGAGATAATCATGGAGTAAGAGAGCGTAGAAATGACAACTAATCTAACATATTCCAGTCCACTCAAGTAATTCATGCATTATTCAACGATAATCGCTAACTTTGGGAAACCTAATGTATCAATTGCAAGTGGGCGAAAAAGAAGTGGGGGAAGGGGAATTGTAAAGAAAGGAGGATTAATCCTCAAAATACCAAAAGTTTAATACAAACGTCACGGGATAAAACGCTGACAAATTTACGTCCAAAGCATCATTAATGTGTTTACGTGACTTGTATTAACTTCCGCTTTGAATAAGAACATGTTACTTGTGCAGCTGACACAATTGTCAATGGCTACCAGAACCTATAGTAAGCCTGGTGTAAAAGAGGGTAAAAAGACGTTTTACTCCAAAATTGTTATTCAAAAAGATGTAAAAATAAATTGTATCAAGGTGTCAACATGTTCTAGTAATCAAGGACTTTTAGCACGTATTTACCAAAGTTATGAATATAAGAAAAAAATATATTTTTAATTGATTTTAAATTGTTATCATAGAAAACAATAAAAATGTTTCAAATAGATAAATATATCGCGCATTTCTGATATTTTGAAATACTTAAGGGTTATTCCAATACAAAAATTTAAACAAAGCTATCAATTATTTCAAAGAAGGTATACCTTTTTACTTAGTACACAAGCACTGATACTGCTCATTAAATATACTACAGTGATAAAAATAATTTAGCCAAATGCCAATTTAATATAAGTTTAATGAAAGTAAAATTCGCACAAATAGGTTGAAATATTTATGAAGAACATACACTGTACGAATTTTCCAGGTCTTTAATAAGTAAATTTGCATGGAATTTCTGGAGAGTACCTAGGAAGTGTTATGTATATTCCTGTTACATCTTTCCTGGTGCGGTTCATTCCAACAAACTTTTGTAGTATAGATAATAGCTATTATAGATACGCATTTGTCAGGGGAAAGAAGTTCTAAGGAAGTGTATATTTTGTCACTTTTCGCCTCCCCCCTATTGACACAAAACCTCATGATGGACTAGCAGCTCGATTTTTTTAACCCGAGTCGGGTTTGCATTTGTCACTTTTTTATTTTCCTGTCCCCTTGGCACTCGGCTTCTCCTCCCCCATTTTTTTGTCCTCTGTTTTCGACTTTAGATAAATGGGCAACATCGAGCCACTATTGCTACTCCATCCCAATCCAACTTGCCTGTGTGTTTTTCTTTCTTTTTCAGGGTGTGTATATGCAACCCACCGATTAATTTCGATCACTAAAAATGAGACCGAGCGATACTTCCGGTATGGATTTGATTGGCGAAAGGGTCGCTTGCACGGAATGGGCGGGCCGAAAAACAAAACGAGTCGTTAGTTAAACGCCCGTTTCTGACACAACGGACAATTAATGGATAAACAATGCACAAAAACTAGCAAAATTAAAATAAAACAAGCCATCGTCTTACTGGTAATAGTTGTTTGAAACTATGTTCTGAAATTATTCAACTTTTCGGGGAAAAAACTATTAAATGAAACAAAATAAAACAGTATTGGTCAAAAAGACGAAAAATTTACGTCATAATGTACGTATTATGGACCGTATTAATTACATATTGATGACGTAATATATTGTAAAATCCGTCAAATATAATCTATAAGTCATCTTTAGCTTGAAATCTATTATCGAGGATCCTTGACTACATTGTTTGTTTGTTTTTAAATTACATACATGCATCTTACATGTATCTTAAAAGTAAGTTTTTTTTCTCTTCATTTATAAATGTGATCAAATGAATCTCTGTTTTGCATCAACGCCCAGAATTCATGCAAATTAATTTGTAGACCTGCCACTATGTTTTTATTTGAAATGCTTTTTTTTTATTAAAGTCAAATTAAAGTTACCGCAAAGTAAGTGTCCTTGCAGAGACTCCGTAAAAGACACGTTTAATGCACTTAGCCAAGACAGCTTTTCTAAAACACAAATCTAATTAATAGCAGAATGAGGGTGTGCAAAGAATAATGAAAACCAATTGGATTGGCCACGGTCCGTATTGATCGCCGAAGCGAACGTTGCGAACTAATCATTAATTTTATTTCCAAGTTCAATCTGTTGGAATTAAGTGTTTTGAAGAATAACTATAAATTTAATTGAGGATTTTTTTTGCCCGCTGCGTGAAGTTAAATGAAAAAGGAGGGGTTGCGAATAATGTTTGTGGTTAATGCGTGAGACGTGTGATAGTGAGGGGGATAAAATACAAGGGGGGTAATGAAACAAACGAAGGGTGTCTGTTGTGGGACTATGGTAGCAGGGAGGAAACTTAAGTAAATCTATGCACGGATGGTTGGCCGATCCTCATTTATTTAACGCCACAATTTAACAGTTGACAAGAGAGTGAAGTTGCGTTGATGGAAATGAGTTGCGTGGACGACAGCTTATTTACATTAATTGAAACACTTGGCAAGAGAAACAGAAAAAAAAGACGAAAAGTGTGAGTCCAAAATAATGAAAATCGCGTCATTAATTTGGCTAGTCATTTGACAACCAAAGGCAGACAATTTGTAGAGGGCGCCATAGGAAACGTTCATTAACGTCCGGTTGTACCATTCCCCATATTAAAAAATTGAACTTTATAATTAAATTTACACTAATTTGATTTATAATTACCATTACGCGTGATCAAACATTAAAACGACTTAATTTGAGGGCGTTATTATCATCTTTTAACCAATTACATCTTACCATGTTACATATCATTTAGTCAATTGATGTCGTTATTGACTATTGACAGGTTTCACTGTACTCCTGGTCCATGATCGATTTTTTATGGACGGCCCTTTATAGAACTCTTAACTGGGCATGTTAATTGATTTCACCATTGTTTACATAAATCCCATTGTTTATTTGAAATCCATGCATTATAAATGGTATGCACACATTGTATTACTAAATAATTTTGTTAAATAAACCTGCTTCAACCACTTTAGATATTGATTTGCAAGACTGAAAGCTTACATTGAAGGCAACATATCAGCGCAAGGTCGAATAAGCAGATTTAAATTATCGGTTTTTGTATCAATAGGAGTTAAAAATAGATTTATATAGGCTATGTTTTTCGAATTTGCATTTTTTGGGATAATAACCGTTTGTGGTCATCCCATGCGCAATAATCCCTTGCATGATCCGTTATAAAAACAGACAATGGCGACATTCAAGAAAACAACGACCTATTTCAACCGATATGCATTCCAATATGGAATTGGTAAATGCAAAAAAAACCTGCCGATTTTCTTGTTGGTGTTTTTGTGTTAGTGCATCTGCTCAACTTCTCCAGAACAATGTGCCAGAAAGGACATCGCGACCAGAGAAGAACGCTGAGCATTGAGCATATCCGCTAAGAGCCGTGCTCAATAGAATTAAGCAACGCCCTCTGCTACAATCAATCTGTCGAAAACTAGCATAATAGATGACTACAGCGTTCAAAGGTCGCGTCCAACACCGGAAATGACGTCATTGGCAGAGGCTTATTCCCCCTGAAATATGCAAATTTCCCGGTCATGTGAAAGCCAAGCTCCCGATTTTAATTAAGAAGGGGATTTTAGCTTGTGCATGAAGGAAGAAATCCGTGAAATGCCATGAATTGAGTTGCCAAATGTGCAGAAGACGGTTTCAGTATCCAGTGCAAGAAACAAAAAGATAAATTAAAGCTCTTATTTTTATTGCCAATAAAATTAGCAGTCCAGGTTCCTGCAATTGAGCACAAATTTCAAGTATGTTTAGGATGTGTTGTCGATTTATGCAAAGAGGTTTAACTTTTGTAAACAATTCTGCGTTAAAAGTCGACTTAAGGATGCTAAAGAATGTCAAAGTTAAGGTTGAGCCAAAAACATGCCCATTATGCAAAAAATACTCGTTCGTTTTTGCTTCAAATACTTATTATAATTGCTAAATTTACATTGCCCAATATAGAAAAAGGATTCCGCTAGAGTTTGAGGTTTGGTTTATAATTTTAAAACGTCCTGTTCATTTAGAAAAATAATAATAAAAAAATTTGAAAAATAAAACGTTATACAACCCGCAATGCAAACGTATCATGCAAAGAAGCCTCGTTTTAGGTGTTCGCGTAACGGTTTTTCACATTTCTTAATTTGAATTTGGGCCATTTTGAAATTATAAACAAAAACTGAAGCCTTGATGGACGACCAATTCTACATTACGTTAAATAAATTTAGCATTTATATAATAAGCATTTGAAGCAAAAATGTACGAGTAATTTTTTGCATTGTGGGAAATCCTTTTGACTCAGTCTTAAGAGCTATCTGGGAGTTTTAAGCTCCAATTCTTTTAAGGTTTTTAAGAAGTAAAAAATACATATAGTGACCTAGAGATTCAGACTAGCTTTGGCATAGCAAAGTCCGTGTCACTGTCGTGAATCAGCGTATATAAAAGTGAGGTTCTCTTGAAGTCCATGGTGAAGCGATTGAGAAATGGGTGCATCGCAACAGCCATATTGTTACAACGGAAAGTGACTTCTGGACGCTAATAAATCACTGGCATTGATGTAAAAAACCAGCAGTGAAAACGATGAAAGAGGTCGTGGCTGCAACACTCGACCAGATTGAGGTGGTGTTGCGGACCAACAATGAAGGGCCAAACCTCCGAACAGAATTCCAGCGTTGAAATTTATCGGCAAGGAAATAAAAAGACAGAAAAAAAAACCAGCAGAAACAAGTTACACGGAGCTGGAAATTGAAGATTGCGCGGAGGAAGAGGAAGAAGACGTTGCGGAAATGGCGTGTGAGAGACGTATCCAACGGAAGTGGCGTTGCGCGTGCAGCCGCTGTCATCAATTAGCTTTCTGTACCCATCCGGATGACACAGCATCCATCCAGAGAAAGTCAACAGATTTTCAGACATCAATAATCAAAAAATTGTAGCCGAAATCGAGCACCACAGTCACTCAGTCCAACAAGACTTGGTCACATGGCCTTTGTTTACATGCAAATTAATCATTAGTTAGTAGAACATCCGCTGGTCGTTCTTCACAAGAGAGTCTGAGTGTCTCTGAAGCTGATGAAATTAAGTGAGAAACGAGAAGTATCCCATCTTGGCTTACGAGGAAGTCATGCATCACCAGATTAAATTCGTCCAGAAATCGATACCCTCACCCACTATCAGCAGTAAATTTGGTCGAACAAGAAAGCAGTCGCAAACATTGGAACTGTCGAAAATGCTTTGAGAGAACCAAATATCTTACGAAATTAAGTGTCCAAAAAAGCAGGACTGCAAAAAGGTCAACGTCACTCGCAAGCTAACATTGATTTAATGACATTCTATTCTAGAAGGTTGTTGTATTACGATTTAGAGGATAGTTTCCAAAAATTCAAAAAAATGTGTATAAAAACTATGAGCTCATGGTACCAATACAATGCATAATGGTGTGAACAAATTCTTTAAATACACATTACATGTACAGTGTATATCTTGCAAAATATAATGTTGTGTGAAGAGAATTTCAATAGAAGTTTATGCAATTAAAATAATTCTTTCTTATTCTTGTTGTCCTGCCTCTCTGGAAAAACATGGAAATAAATTGTAATTTACTGTGTATATAGTTATGTAATTATAATAAATACATAAATGTAATGGGCTTAATACCACAAATGTAAAAACATTTTTTCTTAAAAAGAAAGAAAAAAAGCAATATGTAAATAATTCCATGTTTCGGTGTTCATTGTTTTTATACTACATGTACCTGTCATCTAAGTAATTTTGGCTAAATAGAAATTTGGAGCAAATATTCCATTTTATCAAAAATTAATTTGAAACCTAATTATGACAATAATAAAGAACTGCATTTGCCAATAATGTCATCTATTTCGATAGCAATCGAATTAAAATTAACAATTACCGTTGTAAAGAAACTTAACTAGAAAATATAAGGACATTTTATCAATTGTTTACCTTTGCAGGAGTTTCAACTTGTTCAAACTGCCCTTAGTAAAGGTTCCCTGCTACCAGCACTGGTAAGGGCCACACAGTAGTTCTCAAATTTATAACCGGTTGTCACAGCTGTGTGACCCACGCCTGCAGCGTCACGCTTATTAAGATTTCATTCGCTCATTGATATTCAAAAATATGCAGCGCCTCCCTATAAATTATATCTTCATTGTGCCGAGCTCATAAAAGCCAAATAAAAGACTCGTGTTACACATAGCGCAGGAGTTATTCATATGAAATTATGAGAGAAAAAAAGAAAATGGTGTATAACGTACAAGACGGGCACAAAAACGGAAGAATGGGGAGGAAGTAGCTATAGGATTGAATATAAAAATGGGAGAAAAACCTGGCACAAAAAAATTGACAAGTTAGGGTCACACGAGCAACACGAAACAACACAAAGAGTAGGCACGATAATATAGTTTTGCGACATAAAGCCTTATTGCGCATTACTTAAATGATAGTGGCTCGATTTTGCTTTCGCATCCATCTCAAATCGGAAGTTATCTGTTGCCTAATGGATGCTAGAGTTGCTTTTTTTTTCAGGATTTTTCAAAAGCACGCATTCAATATCAGCAGCGGCCCTCGTATCGTCTAGCAACACACCATTTATCATGGGCATAGCATGCCATTCTCATCAAAACAAGCGCCATGATTGCACACCCTGCACCGTACTGTAATGCGGTTCCCTTTAATGTGCGTTCGGTTTTGAAAAATTAGGATGGCGTGCATTCTTCGACCATGAAAAAACAGGTCGGATATTAAAGGCTGCACGCAAATGGCGTTGCACCATACATTAATCACTCGTTAAGCTGATAAGTCATCTTCCGCATTATGATTGGCTGATACGTCTTACTTGTGTTGAGAGATTTTATATACAGAAATCCGCGATGTAAACTAGCAGCAGTTAGACAAAATAATGGAAACATTTGCTACAGATACGCATTTACTTAATAGGCTACTTGGTTTTGAAAACGTCGTGCCTTTAACATAACTTCAATCCTGCTTAGAATGGACTCTTGCAGGTATTGAAAATACTAAAACGGTATCTAACCTATATGTTATACTGTATGCTTCATAAAATATATTTTCTAGCAATATACATGTATGGCAGGTAGATTATAGTTAGCAGAGTAGTTATAAACCTTTATTAACTACTACGAACGCTGAAAAAGACAACAGAACTAGTAAATTCTGCACAAAAACCATCATGGTGCCGTTCAAATCTAAAGAAAAGCATAGTTCTACAGCATGAAAGCAGCAGCGCGTGCCAAGTGACGTCACGAGCAGGCGCCATTATTGCACGTGCATTGTGCTACGTGGAACCTGTCCTTATCTGATACTCATAACATGTGTTATGAGGTTATTGATGCAGATGCAACAAGTGTTTCCACTATTTTGTACAAACCTCGAATGTGAGAATTGAATACCGTGTATTTGGACGAGGACTTGGTAAAGTGTTTAATTTTTTGTGAAAGACGTGTATTTAGCATGTACACGTTATAACAACATACATGTATGTTATCATATGACTTACCTATTATATTGTCCATTTATGTCTATGAATCTTTAACAGTATTCATGATACATATACATGCTTCCTTAATAAATTTATCCTGGTGTAAATCAGGTTCAAAAAGCCTTCATCCTGAGGGATTTGTAGGATTGTTCCCAAAATCAGAAATAATATTCTATGCCACCATAATTAACGACAGTGCATAAAGCAATACAATGCGCAGACAATGGTATGGCAAACTTTCCATGTCAGTCCATTGTGCACCGGCAGTGCACAACGTCGTTCACATAATTGTCTGTGATTTTCTTCTGGTCATGGCCACATTATCACTTTTTCAATGTTTTTATTGGTGTAAAAGAAAAAATACGCACCAGCCAGCTAGACATTGTTCCATATCAACATGATGCCGATTATTAGTTTAAAAACACCAGATATCAATCGTGTTTTGTCCCCGGCTTAAAATCGACATTGAATTTCCTCGAGGGGGTTGATTTTGGGCACGAAATAATACAGATGAATAAAAAGCAACACCGATTTCCGGTGGCAAACACATTCGAACACGTGTTGCACCTTTATTGTGTTGACCGCGCAATAAAAGCGCCGTAACAAAGGTCGAAAATGCGAAATAAAGTGCAACTAAAAGATTAGCAGGTTAAATCTTCGCCCATTTTATGCGCGCACGAACGGCGTTTCGGTAAATCCCCTAACGAAAACAAGGGCTTTTTATTATTTCAAGGTGTAGGACCGTATTGCTCGCGTGTCAAACAATTGTCTTTATTCATTGGTCGAATTCAAAGTCGTGGATTTGCCTTCTATCTACTGTGTTTGTTCTGCATTGTAATGTTAATACCTTTGCGATGATAACCAACCAGCCTATTGTGAAAATCCCCCTTTAGAGCTGCTTTAGAACATGCGTACCGTAATAAAAAAGGGCACTCTGTATTTCAATTAAAACAACTTTTAACAACATCGTTCGATCTCAACATTGTCAACACATTAAACGCTATTTATATTAAATTTTCAAAGCATGTTCTGTGAAAATGTGAGGTTATTTTGATTGAAATTTGACTTCAATTAAGGCTGAGCCAAAAGTATGCCCACTAAGCACAACAGATTACTCCCACATTTTTGTTTCAAACTTATTACAGTTGCTAAATGTATTTTTTTTCGTGTAGAATTGGTCGTCCACTAGGGCCTGTTTTATTTTTTATTGCTTGAAAATATTCAGTTTATTTTTTAAAAAATTAAATAAATTTGAAAAAATGTAAGCTCCTTCGAATTTTTAAGAAACAAATTTAACAAAATTAATGATCTTGGACATTGGCTTACACAAGTATAACGGAATTGAAAAAAGTGATTCATCAGTCGGATTTTTTTCCTCCTCAATTGGGTCAGCAGGTAATGCGCTTGATCAGAAGTGTAATTATGAGGACGTCCTAAGGATACAAGATTTCGCATATAGGGAGAAGCATTAATTTATATCGTTCATAAAGCAATCAATAACAATGAACAGCGAGTCAACTGATTACCTTTTCAGCAAAACGATGGGTAACCAATTGCAACCTATGATACATCATTATTTTCCATCACAAGGCGAGCAGGTAAAAGGACTTCGATTCATCAAACTAATTTCCTTTTCTTCTCCAAACATCATTAATTAAGCGCCAAACTATACAGTTTTGTTCGCATCTCACTCATTTACACATCAAGGGCATCCAATGCATGAACATATACGTACATGTACATGTATTTCCAAATTTATTCTCTATTTAGATCGCATGGGTGCATTTTCCTATTTGCACTGTTTTCTCCCTCTTCATGCCACCCCTCTGTATGGACAACTTGACGTTTATATTATATTTAATATCGTATGCATACAGGATTGCATTAAGCTACCATACCTTAATACGAACAATGCAATCGAGCCCTCCATTTTTGGGCACCTCTAGGGTTTTACATTGCCTCCTTATTCTATCTTGTACTTTTTGTCTATTTTCTTTTACTGCATTGATTTACAATGCATTAGTAGTAAATATTGACTTACTCCGATAAGCACACGTGATTTTTTTTATCTCTATGCATACATTTTCGTAAACCTAAATTCGACCATGAACTAGAAATTTCGTTTTGAAAAAACAAAAAAAATAATCAAGCCCAATTCAAAAATATGCACGCATTTCTTCTTCAAATACCTTAAACATTTATAAATAAATAAATAAATTATTCTAATTGCTAAATTTTTTCCCGTGTAGAATTGGCAGCCCAGTAGGATCAGAGTTATTTTTTTATAATTTTAAATGTCCCATTTATTTATTTCAACTCTTGATATCCAACTTAGGAGGCTTCATTGAGAGAAAAAAACGTTATTCGGAGGTCGCATAACTTTTTCTCTCTCCAAGTTTATTCAATTTTTTTTTATAAATAAAAGGGACATTTTCAAATCGTAAAAAATAACTGAAGCTAGTGGACAACCAATTCTACACAGTGAAAATTATAAATTTCTCCTGGTGGGGCTATCCAATTTGGACGAAATGCACTCGAGAAAGGGGGTTGGATTTGATTGGTATTCTGAAAGTCGACTTTTTGATGGACGTCTTCTGGACCGTGGCCTTTGTGAATTATTTTTATTATTATTATAGATAATGCATTTAAGTCTGTTAACCTGTTTACACTATTAATATTATTTCCGGAATATAGAATTAGGCCTAAAAACGATTTTCTGGTCTCCAAAAGCGACGCTGGCGCCCACCTCCAGGGGGTCCATGGGTATAAATCCCCGCATTGTTCAACGTCCATCGATCCAGTCCGCCCAACGTCCACCCCCGCACCCATCGTAATTAGAGATGCAATTTCGCAGCGAGCCAAACCAGAGAAAACACAATCGTCTGGTTGACAGCAAATAAAATGCGTTCAGATAACCTTTGTATAATCCGACCGATTTATAACGTTTCCCGTGCATTATTAGATAATAGAGACGAAAAATGCCCCCGTTGGCACGTGGACTGACCCCCTCCTAAAGTCATTAGTGCATTAGGGAGGGTCAGCGTACCAAAAGTTGGGAATTTACTTCATTAATTGCTGATATTGTCAAATGAACATGCCCCGACTGCGAGCCCAACAATTAATCCTCCAGATAATGGCCAAAAAATCCTCCTTTTCTCTCCTGAAAGACGAAAATTTTCACGCCAGCCTTTGATTGGAAATTGATCGAAAAGTCACCTCATGCGTGCTTCTTAATGTTCTTATCATCGATAACAATACCTGAATGCGCTTGACCAATGGTCACGTTGGCATGTAGACCAAAGAATATTAATTTTCATTTATTTTGAATTGATAAAAAACAGATTTTTTGGCGGTTTAATCGGAATCCGAACCGTAGGAGAAAGGGGGTGAGAGTGCATGACCCATTAGTAATTCCACCTCACAGGATGTTGGCCAAGAGGTTTGAAATCCGAATTCTGCTGACCCGTGCATTTCTGAGAGTCAGTACTGTGCAATGCCCGGAAATCTACGCTAATTTTGTTACGTTTAACTACCAGAATGATTCGGCTAATTAGGAGCACTCTGGGTTATGAGCTTCCCGCAAGTGGAGCCAGTGGCGGATCTAGAGGGAGCCACCGGAGCACAAAATAGCATATTTGGACCCTCCCTCCCCTATCAAAATCATTTTGATTAGGAAAAAGGGTTAACAAGTTACATGTATATCGTAATATCCTTGTAGCACGTTATGTCCCATTTCCATATGAAATAGCTTTGTTTCAATCTAGAATAATGTTTAATTTTCACAAAACATGATGTCAAAATTTATTATGAAATACTTCTAGTTTTTTAAATTATTATTATATTATTATATTATATAAATATTATTAAAATATGGTTTACTATTTTGAAAAAATAAAATAAAAATGAAGTTATTCGAGGACGTTGTGGTTAAACAGATAGCCTAGTCGTTGTATGGTGGTTGTTTTTAAAAAAAAGTCGTCAAATTGGTAAACAAATAAGCAATGAGTGTCAACTATTTATGTAACAGGATGAGGTACTTCTAAATATGACTTAAAAAGACACATTAGTGATTCATTTCAGCCCGACCCAAAGGATGCCCAGAATCCAAAAATAATTACATTAGCTTTCACATTTTTGCTTCAAATACTTATTTTAATTGCTAAATTCATTTTCCCCAGTATACAATTGGTCGTCCACTAGATTCTGCGTTATTTTTTTTACATTAACTCGAAAATGTCCCGTTCATTTCTAAAAAAAACATCAGGAAAACATCAATTTCCGGACTTGGCATAGCGTTTTTTTAAGGTTATTTTTTTTCTAAATAAAATACAAATTACAAAAATATTTCAGGTCCTAATGGACAACTAATTCTACAATGAAAATAATACATTTAGCAATTATAACAAGTATTTAGAATAGCAATTATTGGAAGCAAAATTATGAGAGTATTTTTTTCAAGGTAGGCATCCTTTTGGTTAAGTGTCAATTGTTTTGATAATTTGGCAAGATTTTGAGGATATGTTGGATGTATCAGAAACATCAACCTCATCGTTATCTTGGAAAATTTCGACACCAGAAAATCAACAGTGGTTCAGGTTCACCAACAGTTATCTGGTTTTCCGACAAAGCGGAACACAACACGAGGGTAAACGTCCTGGTCCGGGTTACAAACCCGTTGTTTATCAGGAAAAGCTTCACTCACGAAATTTCGCGAAATAAATTAACGGCAATCCGTGCGGTGACCGATTAACGGCTGCTGTTGGCGCACCCAGTCAACCGATTAATGAGAAAAAAGTTTATTCACCCAAACTGGTGCTGGTGCGGATGTACAGTAGGACAGGGAAGACCGAGGTATAGGAATAGGAGGTACCAGATCACGCAAATTTCTAGGTAAAACTGTATTAAGTGTGACCATTATCTACGCAGAAAATTATCAAACAGAAAACATGACGTCATCATCGTTGTGAATTGTTTATGATAGCTGAAATATATCGGTGAGTTAATAAGGACGCTGTGTGAGCAATGGTGTGTCAAGGGCAATTTTGTTTTTGTATTTTTATGAAACACTAAATCGTCAGTAATCAAATTTAGCAGGGTGGTCTCAATGAATTTTGAAAATATTTATAATACCAGGAATGTCATAGGCGAGATTTGTTTGGAAACGTGATCTTAGAAAAACTTAGTTGCACTTATATAATATCTTAAATTAAAATCACCGTAGAATAATCTTAGAATAACTTGAATTCAGTAGATTTGTACACGTAGATAAAAGGAAGACCAGAAATTAGGTTTTGAAAAACGTTATTATCAATAATCCACATTAAAGGACGTTTCTGAAGAATGTTAAATTTTTTTGATAATACCAGGAACGCCATGGGTGAGAATTTTTGGAAACTAGATCATAAATGACTTAATATTCAGAATATTTGTGATCGAAAGAAAAAAGGAAGACTGAGGGAAATTTTTTTGAAAAACTAATTTGCCCTTAAAACACACGTGAAAATAAGTTCATAGACGAGGTTTTTTGGGGGAAATTGGACACTAAATAGGGACATTGTTTTGTTGAAAATCCAGGACTAATCGGAGCTGGATTTGGTCTGTTTCTAAGGCAAAGCCTGCACTGGCGGGGTTAATTAATGAGCTGGCCGATTGCAATTAAATGAAGTCATCAGAGCGGCTGTCACACGGTGGATGCCTTTAATAGCATTTGAATAAATGAACGGAGATGGCTTTGTCGGAAAAGTCGAAAAAAATGGCGCTGTTGCAGTATTGTTTCATGCTTAATTGGTTCGTAGTTTCAATGGCGCTGATTTAGTTAAGAGCAAGAGAACGGAAACGAGACCGAAATGAGTGAAAAAAAGACGAAATGGATGAAAAATGGTTTCCCATGCGTACAAAAT
>JAQIXS010004739.1:0-14315 GCA_034700785.1 Rossiulus vilnensis
ATCTGGAACACAACGACGTTCAGAATTTAAATATACAGGAAACAAATTTATTTAAGAAAAAAAAATGAAGCGGGCAAGCATTCAAACTCACTTCAGTAGTTTTAATGCTTTCTTTCTTTGCGGACGACGTCACGTCGTGGACGTAGCACTGCCACCAAATCTCCCATTCCTTTTCGTTCGTGGGAATGCCAGAATCGTCCATGCTTTAATAAGGATAGATAATTACGAAACCACAGATGGGAGAGTACTAAGTGATAAGAGCAAAACACAGAGCGTACAATAGTGTCGCGCGGCTCTCCGCATCAAATGTTTCAGCTTTTATTCCGTTTTGATTGGATTTCTCGTCTCTAACAGCTTCCATTTTTTTTGTAGATGGCGTTGTGATGCAACGATTCAGCTTATTTGTTCTCCTTTTAAAACAAAATAAGAGATGATTTCTAGTAATTTTCACAAAATGTAGCTCTTAAAATTACATTTTCCAATACCATTCCTCGAAGCCTAACAGTTACAATTGTTTCTCGACAAATTCAGCTACCAGATCTTTCCAACGGTAATAAGCGAAGCGAAGCAGTGCTTACCAAAATCAGTTTTCTGCTGACGCTTCCCCTTTAAAAAAGGTAGAATCGAGAGTCGCGTATATATCTTTGATAAAATCCAAGCGTGGCAATGTAGACTGCAATATTTGAAAAACGAGTTACGTAATTGTACGAGGGGGAGGAGGGAAACAACGATATTGGTGAATTTACGTGAAATACATATTACCAACCTGGTATAGTGGTATTATCCTTTGCTGTGAATTTGTGATCACGGTTAAATAAGAGACTATACATTGCTAAATAAAGTTGTACAAAAAAAAATTGCGAAGGTCAAATCGATTGAGAGACTAGCAGAATGTGTTTACGTTGCTGTTACACGTGTTTCTGACCAAAATATCTTCTAGTAGAAGTACTTCGACATTATCATTTCAACTCGTGCATTACCTTACTGATAACTTCATTGATTACGATTCCCTTAATCGCATTATTTTCAAGAAATGTCGCAACTTTCCTTCCACTCAGATAAGTAACGGTGACTTGCAGTCCTAACGACGAAATGACCAAGAGAGATTCTAGAAAGGATGAAAATGCACACTGAAAACGGCAAGAGCAGTTTGGCCAAAGTCAGATGCACCTCCATGATAAATGGGTTACACATCTGCACACAACAACCCGTATGTTATCATGAACGCCAATTACCAGTCTTTACTTTGAAGTGGAGAAGTCCCCAAATAGCCAAAAGTAATCCCAAAGAAACACCGATCATGAGAAATGTATCGTGCTGAAAGTAAAATAAAAAAAATACGTCCATCAGTTCATTTCTGGGCCAATCGTTTTCGCAAACAATAACGATAATATTTCCTTGCGATAGTTCTCTTTGCAAGAAGGGTGTCAAGGGTGCCAGGTTCATTTCCAAAAAAAATTTTTGAATGAGCTGTAGGATCTAAAGATGGTTTTTATCAATGCGAATGGTTACCGATACCTGTATAGTTAGTGTACAGTTCCATGTTAAATTGAAATAAACACCGGTACCCTTCTGGCATCAAAGCTATGCTCTTAATGTAGTAGAGGAAGGATGGGAAGCGTAATCCATGAACCCAAGGTT
Source organism: Rossiulus vilnensis (assembly GCA_034700785.1). NCBI lineage: Eukaryota > Metazoa > Arthropoda > Diplopoda > Julida > Julidae > Rossiulus > Rossiulus vilnensis. Next base: position 1,642 of record JAQIXS010004739.1, read on the forward strand.
ACCCTTTTTTTTCCTCAATTATTCATCTAGTGATTTCCACAAGTGGATTGCAAATAAATTAATAATTGAAGATTACCTCCGCCAAAATTAGCATTTCCAGGGATGGCAAACAATATCCAAGATTTGAAATTCGGTATTTTTTTAGGACTTCTCCAGATTAAATTTTAGGACTATTCCTTAAATATTCCTGATATACATGTAGTAATAATACAATAACAAAATTAATTTCGAGCCATTTTCATTCCCCGGGCAACCTCGACATGCAATGAATTTGGCAACACAATGCACAGGGATCGCAATATTTGAGACAAATATAAAGGCGTCAATGTTGTACTTGTTATGGTGTTTTAGAACTTTTTTTGTGTGGAATATCTAGTACATTTTTAGGGATTTTTAGGAACTTGTTTGCCACCCTGATTTCCAGGCAAACTAAATTTTTAAAAAAATGTCCCAATTGATATTGCGTTTAATTTGTTTTGCTGTTTTAGGACTTAGTTTTGGAATATGTATTGCTTTTTTTAGGGCATTTAGGACTATGCTGTTTTACGACTTTTTTTGTGTGGAATATATACTGCATTTTTTATAGATTTTTAGGAATTTGTTTGCCACCCTGATTTCCAAACAAACTAAATTTAAAAAAAAAAGAAGTCCCAATTGAGATTGAGTCTCCATCTCAGTCTGTTTCCCATTGGGGAGACCCTCGATCATATGGTGGAAACGCTCTCATCCCGCTGCTATTTACCGCTGACAGCGGCATTTTTCAGTACTTTTTTCACTCTTAAGTAGCTCAGAGTCAAAGATTACCTGCGAATATAAGTTGTAAACGTGGGAAGCGATCGCAACGACGAGAAAACAGGCGAGCCAACGACCGAAACGAAAGTTGCGATTTTCAACGACGAATTCGACGCAACTGCCGTTGTCCTTGTGGCGGATCGATCGGCAAACTAAAGGCGATCCGAAAACGTTGGTCGCGTTCACTCGCTCTCGAGCTAAATTTTCTTCCATGAAAACAAAACGAAATAAAATAAATATTGAATATACATTCACTTCATAATCGGGCGCTCTTCTCAGAACGAAATGGCAGACGGCGGGGCGTGGCCTCGAGGCCCCGCCCACCCACGTCGCGTGACATCAAGCGAGAAAAGAACGAAACGAGTTTTCGGCAACTCAGAAAAGCTAGCGTACTTCGGGGCATATTTTCCGTAAAAGAAACTCGTCCGTGCAGCAAAATTCGCGAAACGTTCGCGCAGAAATCAACAACTGTAACTAAAAAAATCGAAAGAAAGCAAATCGGGTTCGACTGCTAAGCCTAGCTTACTAGCAGCGGCGGCCGTCTTCGTTAAGGAACTAGTTTTCGGCAATTCAGAATAGCTCGCGTACTTCCAGGCATATTTTATGAAGATGCACTCGTCCGTACCGAAAAAACTCGTCGGCGATTCTGGACGAAATCAACGGCGGTAACTAAAAAAATCGAAGGAAAGTACATCGGGTTCGTTTGCAACGCGAATCTAGCCAACGAAGCGAGCCGGTTGCTAAGCCTAGCTTACTAGCAGCGGCGGCCATCTTCGATGACGACACGCGAAGTAGCCACCGGACGTTCCCACCCACCGCGTCCTCCCACTTCCTTTTCGAACGTCACCCTTCGTTCCATGATCGTCTTTCCCGAGTGATCCAGGCTGATTCGATCGGTGCGCGCAATTGCTTTCACGTCGTGTCGTTGAGTTAACTGTGAACATCGCAGAATGGGTCACACGAACATTTGGTACTCCCATCCCAGAAAATACGGGCAAGGATCCCGGTTTTGGTGAGTATAGAGACGAATATTCCGGACATTTCGAACCCGGTCCGCTTTGTTACCAAAGATGGCGGCGGTCCCACCACGTGTGAAAGAAATCATTTTCCCGAAAGCTGTTTGAAAATTTCTTCATCCGTTTAGCCGAGTGTGCTCCAATCATCACGGACTGATCAGGAAGTACGGGCTGAACATGTGCAGGAGGTGTTTCAGGCAGTACGCCGACGCGATCGGCTTCAAAAAGGTACGCTTGTTTAGCCGAACGTTCCCGCTCGAAACGCTTCTAGGCCTAACTCCGTGATGATGATAGAAACACGAATGAATCAATTTCGTTGAAAATGATCGATTGTGTAACTAGTCCTCTAAGAAGAACTGAACGGAATGTTTCGCGCGAGCCCTTTAGCCGAAAAGCCCACCTTATCCGAACTCTTTTTTCATGCAATTTTCCTTTGTTTTTTGCAGCTGGATTAAAGCGCGTGGGGTGCATCTACCATCGGATCAGGACTACGTTGTTATTGAAAACACTAAAACATCATCGATCGCCTCTGAAGTCTAAAATGCCACGTTCTGATTCCAAACCCTGTTGATAAATAAATCTTCATAGAAATGTGAATTTGCCCGTTCTCACGATTTATTTCATTTTCTCAGCCTCTGCATCTTTAATAGCTTCGTCCAAACAGAGCGTAGAACTGAGGCTTCGCTTTACAGTCGCGGTTAATACAACGAGTGCTGTCGGCGATTTCCTTCGGCTGCTTGAACGGCACGCAGAGGGTCTTCGCGCCCATCGACGGGCCGAGTGCCGCGCCTGCACTTGCTTCATCCCTACATAAAAAAACCTGGGCATTAATAAAGATTTAAAACCCTTCGTGTATTGGGGCCGCTCGCTGGTATCCGTTGTCATTCCAATAACTATCTGCCTTCAACCGAAGGTGGGGTGGGTTTCGCGCTTACTTCGTGCTGTCCTTCTTGATCTGATCTTCGCAGGTCGGGTTCCCGCAAAACGGTGCCTGGATGACGCAACCTTTCTCCAGCTTGTCGTAAAATTCGTTCCACTCGTGGGCTACGACCAAATGATCGTCCAGTTCTTTCTTGGCCCTGTAATCGGCATAAACAAATGGGGTTACTTTTTTTTTTCGGTTCGTTGCGGACGTGGTGCCGTTACGGGTGCATGGATTTTCAGATAGGTTACGTTCTAGTAGTTCATGGACTGAATTTTGCAATAACATTTTATATATGTATAGGGATGTGCAGGGTTCAGATTGAAAGCGGGCACAGGCCACTTGTTGGCAACCGCTGTGAAACTTGCCTGTTAAATAAATTCTGGTGGATCGCTTCGATCATCTTGGCAACATCCTCGGCGGCATCGGCTTCTTTTAAAACCAGCTTTTCTCCCGTGTCTCTTCTGACGGCTACGAACTGGCCTTGCGATACGTCTCTGGGACCGACTTCCAGTCGAATGGGCACTCCCTGTAAAAACGATACGTAAGGGGAACGAGGCATTGGTTCAACGCCGGGTTTTTTGGGTTTCTAAAAGGGAAACTGCGGTCACGCGTTCCCTTTTAAGCACAAACCGACCTTCAATTCCCAATGATTGAATTTCCAACCGGGGCTGTAGTTGGTCCGGTAATCTCCCTTGCACTTCAGGCCGGCGTTCTTCAGTTTCGTCTCGTACTCCTGGCATTTACTCGTCAAGACCTTGGCATCTTCTTCCGACGTGGACGCCGTGATTCCGCAAGGGACGATCACGACCTGAAAAAGGAATTTGAAAATACAGAGATGCGCGCGTCGACGGATTAACGATTTTGCGTTGCCGTTATTACCTGAATGCAAGCCACCCTGGGCGGCAACACCAGTCCGGAATTGTCCGAATGCACCATGACCATGGCGCCTATCGACCTCGTCGATAATCCCCAGGAGTTTTGATAGGCAAAGAGCTTATTGTTGGTTTCGGGATCTTCGAAAATTATCTGAAACATCTTGGAAAAGTTCTGCCCCAAATGATGCGAGGTGGCTCCTTGCAGCCCTCGGCCGCTGGCAGCCACGTACGCCTCCACGGTGGTGGTGAAATCGCCACCGGCAAACTTTTCCTTCTCGGTCTTTCGACCTGGAATAACCGGAATGGCCAGCAGATCCTCGTACACGCGCCGATATAGTTCCAATATGGCATAAACCTGGTCGGGAGGAAATAAATGAATTGTGATTAAATGGCCATTTTCCAAAGAAAAATATGTGAAATATAGGAGTATTATCATATGGATTTTGCCGTATAATTCGTTCAAGAAAAGTACTGGGGGAACATAAGGTCATTTTTTAAAACGTGAACATAACCCAATATTTTGGGTCAAAATTCCCGTACAAAAGAGAAAACGGAAATAATGACTTCAAAAAAATGATTAAAATATAGGACATTTTGCTGAAATATAGGATGATTAATAAAAAAAATAGGAAATATAGGATGTCTGGGATGCCTGCTTCAGTCATAAACCACCGAAACCTAACGCCGGGCGATTTTTTCAAGGGAGAAATTAGTATTTTTAAAAGCCCTTTTTAGGGCGCTTACTTCTTCTTCAGCTTCCGCTTGAGTGGCGTAAGCAGTGTGTCCCTCCTGCCACAAGAATTCTCTCGTTCTCAAGAATGGTTGCGGATGTTTAAACTCCCATCTCTGGCAGACGGCAATGTAACAGAAGAATTGAAAACGTAGAAAGGAGTTTACAGATAATCAATTAAAAAACACAGACGAGATGAAAGAAGAAGAAGAAAAAGACGAACTGCGTACCACCACGCTGTTCCACTGGTTGAGTTTCAGAGGAAGATCCCTGTGAGACTTGATCCACTTTGCGAACGACGGATACATGGCCGTCTCGCTCGTCGGTCGGATGGCGATCGGCTCGGCCAAATCGGAATCTCCCGACTTCGTCACCCAAGCCACCTGGCGAAACGAACGGGAGCGGAGGGGAAAACGTCAGGGGATTCGTTCTTCCCACCAAAGTGAAACTGTCCTCCACCTTCAAAAATCTATCGAAAAAAATACCTCCGGCGCGAAATCCGCAATGTGCGTCTTCTCCTTCTGCAGGGCAGCTTGCGAAACGAACATCGGAAAGTAACAGTTCTGGACGTCCAACTTTTTGATTTCCGCGTCGAAGAAGTTCATTATCGCTTCCCAGATGTGATAGGCCCACGGGCGAAGGACGTAGCAGCCGCTGACGTCGTAATATTCAATCATTTCGGCTTTGGTGATGACCTAAACGAGAAAACCGCTCCGCGTGAGGCACGTGCGATTGACAAACAACCGTGACATCTCGAAAGACATTTCAGAAATTTTGACTAATTTGGACATTATTTCAAAAAATTGCCGAGGGGATTTTACCTGAGAATACCAATCGCTAAGGTTGTCTTCTTTGGTCGCCTCGAGACCTAACCGAGTGACCTTCTTGAGGCTAGGATTGGGCTGAGCGCTTTCGGCGACCTTCTCCTGAACTTGTTGCTTCTTCTCCTTGTTTTTCCCCGGCGTCGCAGCGCCGCCTCCGGCCTTCGCTCCTTCGCCCTTCTTCTCTTTTTTGCTCTTGTTGGATTTGCCTCCCGCCCCGGCCAAATCCTTGCCCGTCATCTGCTTGTACTGCTCCTTCAGCCGCAACAGCTGCTCCACCTCCTTAGTCACGACGTCCGCGGCTTCCTTCGCGGCCTTCGACTGTCGAACCTTATCTCCCTGGGCATCGATTTTCGATTTCAGGGCCACGACATCTTCGTGACCGTCGTCCAGGAAACCCATTTCGGCGCTTTGCGCGGTCTGTTTTTCTTTCTGATTCTCGCTCGTTTTCCTCTCCTTGTTGCAGGGCTTCTTCACTTCCGGAGCGGCGGACGGTTGCCAGTCTTGCCCCGTGGCTTCCTTGAATTGACCTTTTAAAGTCAACAGAGCCTGAACTTCGACTTTAACTTTATCCTGCGCGAAAATTGGATTGAATGATTAAAGTAATTCATTAGTTTCTCTCTCTCTGTTCACGTTTTAGTAACATTGATCATTTCCATCGTAAAGAGATCGTATTCATAACAATAAGAAACTTCAAAATTCGTTTTATCCTCATCCGTTAATGTTTACCGTATTTTCTTTTTTTAAATTTGTAATTTGTAGAACCTGATGAGGGGCTCAGTGGGAACTCGAAACGTCGTATTTAAATTGTGTACAAACGTTGAAAATTCTAATTGTTTTAGCAACAGCAATACGAGTAGAAGACTGAAGCCGACACTCACGCCTGCCGCTTTTTGGGTCTTCAATTGCCGCACTTTGTCGCCCTGCAGCTTAATTTTCTCGTCCAGTTCTCGGGCCAACGCTTGGTCCTTGTTTTCGTTTGAGGGCACCGCCTGTTGCGGCTGCCAATCTTTACCGGCGCAGTTTTTGTACTGGGCTTTCAAATCGAGCAGTGCCTTCACCTCAACGGCAATAGCGTCCTAAACGAAACCGATCAGTTTTCATTGCCAAGACACACACCACCGCATTGGAATTCCTAGACGTTATTGCTCGTACCTTCGCAGCTTTTTCGCTCTTCAGACGTCTTATTTTATCCCCTTGGCAATGGATTTCCTTGTCCAACTGCTGCGTCAAATCGACGCTGTCGACCAACGTGGGCACGGAGGGTTCTTCAGCTGGAGATTTCTCAGCTGACTTCCCTTTTGCACTTTGCAAAGCCTTTTCAAAACAAATTCGAACAAAAATAAAGCCGGTGAGCAACTCTCTCTCTCACTGAAGTTGCAACTGGGGGCGAAGAGTTGGCAGAGAGCAGACGACAGACACGTGGAAACGTTAAAAGGTGAATGACCTTTGATCACACACACCACATGCCAAGCATTCCAATGAATGGTTTGATCGTGTTCCATAAAATTTAACCGTGCCAATTTCTCGTCATCATTCAATTTAAACAACATCGAAATAATTGAAATACAAACGTATTTACTCGAGTGTTCACGTACTTTAACGGTTTTGCCCACTAATGAAATGTTGTCGGACTCACCTCTTTGGCACTCAAATCCTTTCTTTTGGCAAGACCTAAAGTAGGAAGCTCCTTGGAGTGTCCATCAGGGACGAAGAACAGAACCAACGGACTCTCAATCCCGGTGTGAGGGCTAAACGTAAATCGAATATTCCAAATTTAAATTACAACATGTGCGAAATTGGCTGAAACTATGCTCTCTCTCTCCAGAAACCTGGTTTATCCATGTATATATAAAGTAAGGGGTAGTTAAATCACCAATCTTCACCGACGTACCTGGTTGTCTGGTACGGAGAGTCGCATATGAAGAAACCTTTTCTTTGCAACTGAATAATGTCTCCCTTTTTCAAACTCCGCATTTCGTTCTCGGCCAGCATCGCGATTTCGGTCTATCAAAGAATCATCCAAATATTTCAGGAGGGCCCGACACAATATTACTTCGATTAATTAACACCAATTAGTCGTCGTTCACTAACACCGTACTTATTTCATGCGGCTTTAGAATGTACTAGTTTTGTTTTTTTTAAATGAAAATTAAGCCGATTTTCTCGTTTATGGCGTGAAATAAGAAAGGTAATAGCTGATGACCAATTCTGCACAATTTGGCATGTTGCGGGCACTTGCCTCCGCAAAAGGAATCGATCGGGTTAGCGTGCGAAACGGCGTTACCTTGGTGTTCGTCTTGACGTATTTTTTGAAATCGTCGTCTCTTTCCAAAACGGCCTTGGAAATGATGTGCTCGAAATAGACGCAAGTGCAAGGGATAAGCGGCGCCTGAGAACTGGTGCCGGACAACCACGTCACTTTCAACGTCTTTTTGTAATCTTTATTTTCCAAATTCGGCTTGGCTTCGACGGATTCCACTTTACCGTCTTTTCCCCTAATCAGAACAATCGGATAATTTACGTTTAACTCGAGATAATATTCGTTTTTTTTTTAAAGAAAAATATCCTTTTTGTATGTCCTGGCTTGCATATGATTTAAAATGGGAAACATACCGCACAATCTTTTGTATTAGCAGGTTTCCCCAACCAATAAAGGTGACGTTCTCTCCCTCAACAAACGTTTCGGCATCTGCACCATCGACCAAGACGTTTGCGCCAGTCCACACGGTTTTCTGTCCCAGCGATTCGTTCTGCGGAAAAACGAATAAAACAAGCCGTATTAAAATTCACCCGCGTCGAAATCAATGAGCATTTCTAGCAGAGCGGTTGTTCGCACAGCGAGAAATCAAAGACGTGCCTTCGGATGTTTGGGCATCGAAAAGGACGCCTCGTTCACTTCGGAAACCTTCACGTCGACCGCCCCGTCTTTTTCCAGAGCTGTGTATCGTGGTGCTATCGGATCAATCACCTTCAAAAAAAATTTCAAAGAGAAATTACAATTCCACACTCACAAACGCCGATAAATAAACATTCGACGCAAAGCGCATTTCACCTTTTTATTGAAAGCCCATATTTTATCCCATTCCATGGTGACGACAGATTTGGAAGATCCTTGGGCAATGATGAACTGCCTTAAGCCTTCCACCGTCATTCCTCGTCGAAGAACACCCCGGACGGTGGGAAACCGTGGGTCATCCCTTCAAAAACAAAAAAAAACGAGTTCATACAGTTAGTTTTAAGCTTTCACTAGAAAACGAGAGGGTGGACGTACCATCCATCCACTATGCCTTCGTTGACAAACCAGGTCAGCTTTCGTTTGGAAAGGACCGTGTTGGTCATATTTAATCGGCTGTACTCCCAGATGTACACCCTGTCCAGCCCCAGCTGATCCAAGAACCAGTAGTACTGGTCGTCCCTGTCGTGGTATTCGGTCGTTCTCAATGCGTGCGTCACGCCTTCCACGCTGTCGACGATCGGGCAAGCAAAGTCGTAAGTCGGATAAACCCTTCAACAAGATTGGAGAAGCGTAGAAATAAAAAGATTGCAAAAAAAAACCACACACACGAGTTTGTTACGCTTCGTAAGATGCATCGCAGAACTTGACCCTCACTTGTATTTCATTCCTGTGCGAAGATGCGGCTCGTTTTTGCACCTGTAAATAGTCGGATCTCGCATGCAACCGTTCACGGACTGCATGTCGATCTTCGCCCTGACGCAAAACCTTTGGCCGTCGCTGGTGCCGAGTTTCATTTCCCCCCAAATCCTCATGTTCGAGTCGATGCCTGCGGATTGCGTTGATATGCCGTTAATGCCCACCATCGACAAATAAGTTAAATAGGTCAATAAAAGCGAGATTGGCCAATTACTGTTGTTGCGATTCTTCGAGTTCACTTTCTTCTCTCGTTCGAGCTTCATCAGTTCGGGATCGGTGTCGTCGCAGTAAGCCTTTCCCTCCATTATCATTTTGTCGCAGTACGACATGATGAGATCGAAATGGTCGGAAGTGTGGGAAAACGCGTCATAGTTCACTTCGAGAAGCTTCACGTCTTCCAAAATCACCTGAGAATTAGCACAGTTAATTATTTTAATACTGGCATGTTTACTAACTCGATTCCTTTCCGCTAGTAACACGTGCTTCTTCTTCCGTTTTGCTTACCCTCTCGAACTCTTCGGTTTCCTTGGCAGGATTCGTGTCGTCGAATCGCATGATCAATTTTCCGTTGAACGCTTGCTGGTAATGTTGATTGAGAAGCGCGGCTTTGGCATGCCCGATGTGCAAGTACCTAATTAAGAAAGATTTGCAAATCGTTTCAACGCAACTTTCCAACGAAATGAACCCATATATCCCGGCCATATTCGCTAAAGAAAAGTACTGAGGGAATATACGGATTTTTAAAAACCGTGATAACCAAAACAATATATTGGGTCAAATTCCCGTACAAAATTTGCTTAGAAATACTGTGAATTAAAGGAACGAAGAAATGATACCTACAATTCGTCAAAACCTAAGAGAACGTACATAATGACTTCATAAAATAATTAAAATATAGGAAATATAGGATAATTAAACAAAAAAATAGGAAATATGCGATTTATAGGACGTCAGGGATGCCTGTTAACCTTATAACTTGACAATAAATGTAATTACTAATAACTAATAACACAGGTTAAATAGACATGCCGTGCCATCATTTAATAGGCTAGTCGTCTCAACGATTAAAATTTTTCATTAGACCCAAAAAAATGCATCGATGAATCAGTTTTTCAACTCAAACAGTTTACGGCAGCCACATTTTCATTATATTTGTTTTCCGTCAATTGTAATTCATAAAATGCAACGCAGGAAACTACTGAGGATTAAACGTGCAATTAATCCACGACGTTTTAACTTACCCACTGGCTTCGGGAGGAAACCGAACGACGACCTTTCCCTGTTCAGCTCCAGGAAGTTCAATGAATTTCCCTTCATCTTTTCTTACAGATTTTTGTTGCAATCCAGCACTTGCTTTGCTAGAAACCACGTTTCCCTCTTCGAGGTTTTTTTGCGCTTCCGCGGGAATTTTAGCAAGAGACGCAGTGAATTCCTCTCGCCCACCGAGAAAACTGTACCACCTATTAACGAACTTTGGGCAATCGGCTTGAACTTTCAGATGTCTCCATTGGCTGCTTCCTAAATTACACAAAATTGAGGAATCAGTTAGACGTGAAATGTACTCGCAAAAGTATTGAGTTTCGATTGATAAACTCTTTTTAATATTTCATTATGAACCTCAAAACGTTGATAAACCACTAAGTTTAGTTAATTTTATGTATCTTACAGGTGTAATTTGTACTTGCCATACAATGATGCCCACACACAAACATCCGCCAAAGATATTTGATCGCCAACGAGAAATGTAACCTTCGCAAGATAATTATCTAAATATGTGATTGCATCGGCAAACTTCTGGGTGCAAGACAATGGGTTGACACTAAACGTTATCCAATGATCAATCTATACAGAACAAAGAAAAAAAACCTGCAGTTAACAAAAGAACTTTCTAAAATAAATAAAAGTGATTAACGTTGAATGCAAGAGTACGCTACCCTGGCTTTGTCTAAAGCAGTCGTCCCGTAAAGGTTGAGACGTGGGTTAATACGAGCCAAATAACGTGCAATAGTCGCAGTAGACGTGAAAGAGGTTTCACTTTAAGTATAAGAAACAAAACAGATGATACAGGTTTTTCAACGAGTGAACCGTCCAAATTGATACATATTGAGACAACTCACTCGTTAATTTTTAAAACTGTGCTTTCACTCGTCCAATCCATGGTCACACGAATGTCATCCTTCATAAGTTCGGCAACCAAAGCGACCCCTAAATTGTCAACGAAATCATAACAAGATTTAGCATTCAATGAAGAAAAGATTTCCACAATCAGATTTTCGTTTTATTCATACTGAAGTAGACTTCTTCAGGTGCTATGGAATTCAACACAAAGAATCAACTGTTATGTAAAAATTATCAATAACAAAACGTTTCTAGACAAAAACACTAAATGTTATCCAATGATCAATCTAGATAGAATTGGGCTTTGTTTGAAATATGGGCTTATCCAGACTGGTTAGTACTTTTTAGCCTCTGAAAGTACTTTTTATTTTTTAAAGAACCCAACCTCATGCAGGATTTAGATGATTTAGGAGGTTTTAATGAGGTTATATGAATGCTGTTTATGGTAACGGGTGCGTGATTCATGTGAAAATATAGGATGGGGTGATCCTTCCTCACATCTATTACAGATGGAAAAAAAATTTACCATTCCCTTCTTATTGGAGATAGGATTGTATTTTTAATAGTTGTTATGATTGTCACATTTGCTTATATGCAGTATTTGTATATAGGGGAAAACATCGGTTCCTCTACTTATAATTTACTTAACTGTTTCTTTTAATCTGGTTGTTAGCCTCTGACAGTTTTTATCTAGAAATATTCGGTTATTGATACTTCTTACATGACAGTTGATTCTTCGTACTGAATTCCATAGCACCTAAAGAAGCCTCAGGTGTGTCAGGCGAAAGGTACGCTGTGTATGAATAAAACACAATTTAATATTCCTTCAGAATTAATACCAGTAACATTAACATACCTTTATGTTGTTTACGTTATATTTTAAACTCAATAAGTAGACTATTTTAACTTCAATAAACGTACATTTGGGAGTACTTCTTCATACAATCTCTTCACATCATGAAATCAGAATGTGGAATGTCAAATGAATTCTATTTTTCAAATAACTAAGAACGTTTGCATGTGCTACCTGCACGTGCCTCAAAATCCAAATTAACCATAGAAACGAAAACAATCCAACAGTTTAAAACACAGATTGTTACACGCATTAGAAGTGTCGGTATGATTCGTAGCAGATAAAATTTGGCTAGATCCTATTTGAGTTATCAAATACCGGCATGAAAAAGTTAGAAAAAGGAACAAACGACATGTTCATATATGGTAATACTCACCGATGGGTGCATTTTTTAAACTTGCTCGTATCTTGACTTCCATATTTTAAAAAGGAGGTTGACTTCACCGATTACGAAGCACAGACTTCACTCAATAACTGATGAAATGCAACGAAATTCGTCAAATATAAATCAATGATCAATGCAGAACATGCGGCCTTCGTTGACTTCGTTCCGCATTCACCATGAATGGCGCCGACTGAGCACTCAGCCAGCAAGCTGAGTTTCACGGCGCTCTCAACACCGGACGTGCAGAAATTACATAACGATATATTTTGTTTTTATTGGTTTCCCTTACGATGGATTCTGTTTTCTATCGCGTTTTAATCGGAAATTAACCGACAATAATTTTCAGTTAACGAAAATAAAACTTTCGGCGGTGGGTCATGGCGAGTCCAGCGCACGGGGAATTCTACGATCTAATTTGGTCGCGCCGCTGCTACCGCGTCTCTTACGGCCCCGCAGACATTTTTAACCCGAACGATTTCTTCGAGTATATGCCATGTGGTGTTG
>JAQIXS010004740.1:0-14313 GCA_034700785.1 Rossiulus vilnensis
AATTGATGTTATTAACCACTATAATCGTGGGTTTGTAGGGTCGATACCCCCTAATAACCGTCGTTAGTTGTTGTAGTTGTTGTTGATCTCCAATGGCAGTTGAGACAAATCGTTCGTCTCAAGTTAAAAGAAGAGACTGGTATTAATGGTCGGCTTGGACAGACGATGGCAATTAAAAATCCATTGGCTTATCGATTTTACTGTTTGTCTAGAATTTGCTACATTTCTACCGTATGCTGTACAAGTCACGTACAATTAATCCAATTATTGAGTGACATTGTCAGTAAAGAGAGAGATATCAATATGCTTATATTAAATTGCCACTACATGTATTTAGTTAAATTTAATGACTGAATGGTTGCTAGATGAAACGCATGACCTCATTGCCTCGTCAAGTTTATTTCAAAGCAAATCAAAGTCGCAGTACCCGTACACTAGAACTCAGGAGAGGGCAAGGGGTATTTTGCACTACAAGCTGGTATTATCAATAAGGAAATTATCAGATCAATCTTCTTAACAGAAAATTAATTTCTCGCTTACTTATAAGAATTACTCTCTAACTTATAAGAGTGCAGGTTATGAACCTGGGTTTCACGATGAAGTGTTTTCGCTAAGCCAAGACAGCTCGATGACATCCATAGATAATAAATAAATGGCGTTGAAATAGTTGCTTAAATGCATTTTAATTTGCAGCTAAGAGGTATATACGATTATAAAAAATGTCAATATAAAATATGCTCAAATTTGAACATATTTTATGTTGACATGTTTGGAGTTTGGAGTTATCGATATATATATAACAATCAAAACAGGCTTTAATTTGAACATATTTTATGCTGACATTTTTGGAGTCACTGTCAAATGTGTCTTGTGTTTCATAATTTATCGATATCAATAATCCCTAGCTTTTTGTAAATAATTATCTTTTCAGGCATATCCTTGTTCGTGGCCAGTGTTTGTTCGCTGTTTATTTGGCCGCTCAATTCTCAGCCCTCCATCGTTGCCTTTGAGGCTGTCACCAATTTTTTGTTTATTGTTATTTGGAGCACTGTACAGGTTGTGACCACTGAAGTGTACACCACTAACGTAAGGTATGTGTATTTCTGCATGGAAGAGGGTTGTAGAACCTCGAGAATTAGCTAGAGAAGAATGACATCCTTGACTGTTCATGGACGATAGATTTAGAGAAGCTCTTGGGACACGGTCCAAGAGCCGTGAGAGCTTGTTGAACAACCTATGTAAGTGCAGATCGTTGAAGGGTGTCTTTGACGGCACTTTTAATATAAGCTCACTGCCGATGTGCTCGAGTCATACTTTAAGTTAAACTTGTCTTTCCTTGCCACTGGTGATCATCTGATATAAACTATAATTCTTAATAATAAATAAAATAATACCTTACAATTAAAAACCTCCGTCAATGCAAATACATGTATTTAGAAAAAATCCTATACGAACAAATATTTGTCCATATTTTTGAAAGATTAAAACAATTTTTTCGTTCATGAATGTGCATGGAAAGTCATTTCCAATTATTTTCATAATTTTAAAACAACTGAATATTTTTGAGGCTACACGAAAGAGAGAATTTTCTAAGCAATTTTCTTTGACATGTGTTTTTCCACATTATACACCATAAATACAATTGCAAGTACAAATTATTTGCAGAAATAGTCTCGCACAATTATGGTGTGTTACAACCAAGGTTGTTCATTTTTAGTGAAACAATGTGTTATATTTTAAGCATTGAATGTTGAAGCACTGATCACATGGAGTTTATTTTACGGGCCATTTACCTTTTACAGGACTTCAGCATTTGGGATTCACGTTGCTGTGAGTCGAGCAGCTGGAATTCTGGGATGCATCATGTATAGCGGCGCTGTTGGTGAAAGCAAAGCCATCCCAATCTTGATGACGGCAGCAACGATGTTGATTGGTGGAATCGTGTCCGTCAAATTACCGGATACGAAGAATACTTTACTATAATTCAAATTTGCGTTTGCTAATTAACGCTTCATCGAAAATAATGACGCGCTAGAATTTGCTTCGCACAAAGTACACTATAAACATACATTATATGCACCTTGCAAAAGAATAGGCCTTAATAGAATTCGAATCCTTCTGGATTTGAACTATGATTTTTGATAAATATATAGGAAACCTTAATCAAGCTGGTACGCTGTAGAATGCATAGCATATCACAGATCACAAACATATGGCTTTGAATTTTCTTATAGGAGGCCATGGTGTACATACTTTGCACACTTAGATCCATGTATATCTTGCCAATATATTAATAGTCTTCCTCTCACATATATCAATGAGTTGCCTTAATTTTTGAACATTCCCTACGGTCTTGTTTGTTAGTTCGGTTTGGCAAGCAAGTTTTTGTTTCGCAAGAATTGAGTATCTAGGTGATATTTGGTTCGAAATAACACGCTTTAGATGCTGCCAAGTACTGACGAATGCTATGGCAATGCAAATAAATATTACATAGCACGCCTCAGCGCAAATTAAGAAAACTAAATTACGGGTTATTTATTCGAACCTCTATTACCGGGAAACATACGCTGGCTGGACAATCATGTAAACAAACTAGCAATATTCTAACAAAAGAGTTGTGAAATGCATTTATCCGCTCTATGTTCACAGATTATCATGTTTAATGCGTTGGTCTGGAATTCTCACGGAATACGTTATGCGTTTTAACACGAGGGGTTGTTAATCAATAAAATCAAATTCTTTAGGCATAAAGATTAATAATATATTTTTGCACGAATGCACTAATATAAAAAATATTTACTTAAATTCTTGTTAATACGATCGTCCCAGTCTGTCATTAGAACCTTAATTAAGGGGAAAATAGCCACATAATATCGTGGTTGAAACGGTCTACTTTCTTCGTTTCTACATTATCTGGCACATTATGAGCAATGTTTCATGCTAAATCCAAAGGGTGCATTCCAAAAGATTTGAACGACTTAAGTTATCTCCAAGTATCGGTCATCCATGTACATGTACATGCATGACTTCATGCACAGAAAGTCTTATTTGTGTAACAATTTTGTTAATAAAGTTATAGAATAACGAATCGTAGAGCAGCAAATGATTTTACAATATATACTATTTCATATTATAAATTACTTCCCAATTATAAATATATATATATTCGTTTGACATGAACTGAGATACTTGTTAAATGAAATCCTTCAGATCTTTTGTAAATGTAATTCCCCTGCTATTTTATTCCCCTATTGGCATTGTATCGTCACTATCAAGACTAAAATTTATACTCTTTACAATATAAATAAGTTATATTCTAAAATTTTCTAAAAGCTACTTTATGACAAGAGTTTCGCAGCGTTCCACTCATTCTTTTTAATACACAACTCCTAGAAATGTTTCAATTTAAATTCATTTAGGTGTTGTAACAGAAGCCATTCTGCATTTCTGCATTTATAAGCTATAATTATTCTTTAAAGTCAGCAGTGGATCATTCAGAGCCTTTATTCGAAATATAATTGAATGCCTTTGAAGAAAAATACTAATGTAGCGTATGAATATGATAAACAGGCACAATAGGGATCGAAATATACATGTATCTTAGAAAGTATAGGTTTAAAGAACGCTGCAATAATTGTAATGACCACCTGCCGATACTTACCCATTTTGAATTAATGGACTTAAATGATCGGGAAATTACGTGCAATTGATAACTAACACTTACTACACATATTGTAGGTATACACAGTGTATACATTTTGCCGGTTAATTCGTATGAATCGAGAAATATGTATCAAGACAATTCGATAAATGGCACTGCTTAACCTGGTTATATTAACAAAACAATGATTTACATGAGAAATAATTTTGAAAGCAGAAGAAAGGTGTTTCTTCAACTTTCTTCTTTATCAAAGGGGGAAAAACTGATATTACCATGAGTTGTACGATGCAAGATGCAAGCATTTATTATTTATTTTCAAAAAGATTATTGTTATTATTATTTATGAATCAAATGAAGTGTATCGGAAAGAAAATTTCATTTGGTCAATGCACTGGATTTCACACAAAGGAATGTCGATTTTTCAAATTAAAACGAAGGAAAAGTAAAAATTGCAGAAAATAGTATAACGGTTTCACTCTACGTACATACTGTATACAAGCCTACGCAAGCTTGAAATCAGCCTCATTTTTGTTTTTGCATGCATAACATTCATGTAATTGTGTTCACCACACATCTACTGAGCTTACTAACTTATCTTGTGTAATGCTGTATACTGATATGTAGCCTACAAAGTAAATACTTTCAGTAAACTTTTACTCATGAAATATCGGCATGATTTTGTGCGAACCCAAGACACTGTCAATCATATCACACTTATGCCACGGTCAGTTCGACCACATTATAGCTTGTAAATATTGTGGGTTTTTTTATTACCAATTGTTTGATAGTTAAAATTAAAAAATGATATCCGAAATCCTTATTTTGAATTATGCATTGTTGTTTACCTCGAATTTTTACTTGCTACATACAATGCGGTGAATGTGGTACCAGGTGAATTTAAAAAGCATGTATGAACATATAAAAAACAAGGATGAGTTCCTGAAGCAAATAATGTCTTTGTCCAACATACACTCGGTATACTAAGTTGTACACATTTTCATCTAGTGTACATGTACTTGTCAGAAGAACATTCAGTTCGATTTTGGACCAAAATTATATTCTACCTCAGTGCAAAACAATCAGCTCAGAAATTGGATATGAATAAGAGATGGATAAGAAATTCTGATATTTTTCCACCATATGTTTTAAATTGATGGAAGAAATCTTTAGACGCAACCACCTTGGCGGTGGAACTTCTCATTTCAAATTCACTTACAGTATATTATCCGTAGCCATAATCTATCAGTAGAATATTGATGCCTACCCAAGGCATTGCTGTGTTGAATGCACTGTTTTAACTTTAATTTGTTTATAATTTGCGTAACTAAAATATAAATAATGAAACTTTTCCACTACTTGTAAATTATCAGTGAGTAATGAGTCCGTGGATTATTTTCAATCCCAATTAACAACTGAAACTAAACGCTGGTGATCATGGTCATGAACTCATGATCCCAGAAGCAACTGAAAGAGACTCAAAGAGTCACACTGGCGCTTTTGTCGACGTTAAAACAATTTATGCGTGTCTTAACGCAGAACAAAGTAAACAACTCAAATTGCATAATGCTGACCTAACATGTTCAATAATATTGCAAATATAAACAAATACTGGCAATGGAACCAATCTATGGAAGTGTTACACGGACGGAATGACGCAGAATATTGACGAATCAGCAGCATTACATGCGATTATACTGTAAGCCAGGTCCGTGCGCAGGATTTGATAATGAGAAGTGGAGATACATGTAGTTACAGTAATTCATCGAATTTTCAACAATTGTAATTTTTTTCTTGAATGGGGAATTCACACCAAACCTCACTCTGAGAATTAAGAGAAATACATGTATTCTGTTTAGATCCTAGAAATCCTAGACTACGAATCTAGACTATTTTAAAATGAAAGAAACGTTTACTAATTTTAGGGAAAAAATCTTAATCATCAGTCCGGAGTGCATGCTCTAAAATCAGAATATGTTTCCAATACATTTTTCGCAAATCTGGTTTGTCTACAGATCAGATCATGAGTGAGTTGGTCGGGAGTGAAAACTTGAAAATCAGATACGCAGAGGAACATCGCAAATTCGGACTGACGTCCAAAGCCCACCAGTTTTCAAAAAAAACACGTGACTGGACGAAAGCAGACGACGCGATGCAGGATATAAAAACGGCGCGGTTTGCTCTCCAAATCAAATTTAGTCAGAAGCAGGCCCAGAGGTGTCCACGACCATCGCTTCGAAATCTGCTAAGGCAAGGTCGTTGCACACGCTACGTGCGCTTCGAATTGGATCGATTATTTCCCGAAGGACACCCAGCAGTAGCAGCGCCGAACTCTCGTCTCACCATGTCGTTATTCCGTTTGGGAAACGCTTTGGGTCGTTCCTGCGTCATGTATCGATTTCTGGGCCAATGCAAGACCAAGGCGTGGGCCAACGGGGCGCAGATGAGGCTGACCGGACTGAGCCGGAAAGCGGGTGAGTAGCTCGACACCGGGGTTCAGGGGTAGGTCAGCCAGGACCTGGGATGTCACGCGCTTCGAGTGGCGCGAACTGGTAAACTGGCGCTGTTTACGAAAAAGCATGCCTATAGATAGTCTGGTCAAAAGTTGCGGTATTTTCCACTCGACTAAAAAAAACATTAGTTAACAACATCTGGACCGGTTTCGTCCCGTTCCCGAACTATTTTCAGTCCAATCGACGCCGCGTCTGTAATCAATCTTCAGAATTAACGATGATTAGCTTGAAAAGGCGGCTGATAAAAAGTGCGTGGTTAAAGTGCACGTAGGAAATGAAAGTTTGTTTTAATGCCTGTGAAAGAGCCTTTGCCCACCATGTTGAGTTTATACAATGTCACGCAATTCCGTTTGCGATCTTGCAGAAGAAAAGGAATCTGTTTAGGCAGACCCAAAAGGATGCCCATTGTACAAAAAATTGCTCTCACATTTTCGCTTCAAATACTTACAAGTGCTAAATTATTTTTATCCAGTGTATAAATGGTTGTCCACTAGGGTTTGAATTTATAACTTGAAGTTGCAACGTTTTTTTAAATGCATTTTTTATATAAATAAACGGGACGCGTTCTAAACATTCTCTAAAAAAATTAACAGGCACCCTAGTAAATGACCAGGTCTACACTGGTGAGCATATTTTTAGGTGGGACTTAATAATTTCGCATTGGTTGTCTCTGTTCACAACGAGACCCCATGAATGGCGTTCGTCTCACCCGATCGGCAATGGGCTTTGGCAACCACTGGCCATCTTGGGAATGGTATTTTATAAATCATGTAGTAAAGGTTAAAGTTTCATTTTCCTCCATATTTCATGCAGGGTTTGCATCCGCAGAGGACAGTGACCCGAGGAGGTTCACCAAAGATGAGTGGCTAAAGCGCCTGACTCCAGAACAGTATTTTGTTTGCCGGGAAAAAGGCACTGAAGAGGTATATTTTGCAATAGCGTGTGAAATCCCAGGTCGTCAACATTTCCCCTTCCCACTTTCTAGCGATAAAAGAACTGTCTCCAGTCTTTAATTGAAATTTATTAAATAAATATTTTCCTCCCCCTGCTATCATAGCCATTTACTGGACAGTATTACATGCACAAAGAAGAAGGCTTGTACACGTGCATATGTTGTGGCACTGAATTGTTCAGGTAAGATAGATATTTAATTAATTGTAAACGTAATGACACTTTTTTTAAATTGATACCTAAGACTGCTCATAGTTGTCATCTTCCCTGCATTTCTCTGTATTAAAGAAATAATATTCACTTATTGGTGAATAATTGAAGTAAAAAAGTACAATTTATATACGGTATACAGTATATTGCAATAAACTCAGACAATGCATTTAGGGTCGTCTTATGCGCACTTCATTCTCCAAGCCAAATACTGAATTTCGAGTTGGCAGTATGCCAATTTCTTTGTCAAATTCTTTTCAACCAAGTTGAAACGTTTGCACTATGAACAAAACATATGCCCTCAGGAAGCTACATTAGGCTGTTCACGTACTTGCCACCACTGATTTTTGTGTTTGTTTTTAAACTTCAGCTCTAAAGCGAAATACGACTCTGGATGTGGTTGGCCTTCGTTTTTCGATGCCATTGGCAATGAAGGAAACAATGACACGAATTCTAATGTTCTTCAACGACCTGACACCTCTTTGGGTACAGTGCGAACAGAAGTGCTTTGCAAAAAGGTAGGCTAATACTAACTTGCCATTTTGTTTAACCAAATAAAAGTTGGCTTATGGCCCATTCGAAGACTGTACATTGGCGCCAAGAAGAGTAGTAATTTTTTTCATTATCTATTTCAGTGTGACGCCCACTTGGGTCACGTGTTTCCCGATGGCCCAGAGCCCACAGGAAATCGTTACTGCATAAATAGCACTGCATTGAAATTTACACCCAAGAAGCTATCTTAATAACGCTTGATATTTTTTTGTACCTTTGCAAGTTTTTCATACCATTTCATGGAGACTTTCTAACTTTCATATTTATGCTGAAAATGTAATTTGTATATTCTGAGCCAATACATGCTTTGTTTACTGTTTACCAGTTAGTAATGTTCTATTTTTGATTTGCCTAGATAAGCTTCGAGCATTGAAACTTTAAGAATATTTTAAAAGATAGCGATTTTTGATATTACATCGCGTTTATTTAGACAACATTAAAATCAAAGTTACTACTTTAATTCATTGATGCGGAATGATGTTATTAGAGAAATTTTTCAAAGAATTCTTAATTGCTCACTGTTCATAATGCAAGTTGAATCTCGTTTACTTATAAACTTCTTTCTTTAGTAATGACATCGAAACATTTTAATCGTCTTAGAAAGTTTCATTTTCTGAATAAAATTATCAATTTCTCTTTAAGATCATAAAACCGATTATAATTCAAACACTTACGAACGGTATTTGAGATAAGGAGACAATGTTCGCGTTATATTTTTTACATGTATAAAATGACATCAATATTTTAAATTAACCGCCAGCAACGGTGCATTATGGGAAATTAAGGATCTGCTCATTTTGTCAAAAGATGGCGCTATCTACCCGATACGGTTTCACTCGCCAAATACAAATGCGCGGTGTTTTTACCCCCAATATTAACGTAGTTCTAGGTTGATAAAAACTCGTTTGATCGTATCAAAGCATTATAGAACCAGGAATCTTATGCGAAAAAATAGGCCTCGCGCATTTTTTTTATCAATAAGATAGTCAAGAGTAAATTTCAAATGACCACAAATCCAGATAACACATTTTTAAATTAGAGCTGCTTGAAAGACATTAAAAAATGTGGCTTGATATTTAAAGGTAAAAGCATTACAGAATTAAGCAGCTATGTGTATGTTTTAAATAGTTACAAGCATATACTTAGAAAACCTGGGAGTTTACACACATATTATCCGTAATAATGGCATATGAACAACTAGCTCATAGGTATTTCTTGAATAAAAGTTTGAAAACAAACAAAAACAAATAATCCACCGCCTACTAAATGGTATTTACTTATTGATAAAGTTTGGTAAAACGTTGAATTAAAATGATTAATATCAGAAGATGTTGGATCCCGCTTTCTCCGAATTTTTATTGGGATATTAAATATAACCTAGATTTTAGAAACTATATTTTTAAAATTGCTATTTCATATTATTTACGCTCGCTGACTTTCTAAAAAAATAACTAAACGATTAATAATAATAAAATTATGGAATGCTGTTTTAAATTAGCAATTTAGCTACTACGTTTATTTCCCGTCCACTGGAAACTATTTTTATTACATGTATTTTCAAACGTTGAACAGAAACGTTGACAGAAAATGTCCTTGACGGATGAATCATACGGCGTGTAGAAAAATAACATGTATGGTTAAGAAATCATTAAAACATAAATACCCTTAATAATTCTTGGCATTGTTGGTAATAAAATGTCTACAAGCAATCGAGCATTTCTTTCAAAAATCATACAAGAGTTCCTGTTATTTAAATGCAGGCAAAGGTATAACCCTTTTCCAGAAACATTCTTTGAGCAGATGGTTCATTTTAAATTGACGATTAATTGTTAAATCAGTGATGTCATGATCCCGTGAACGACCTAGTCATGAAAACTAACAGTGCACTGAAAACAGGGTTTTGATAGTGATTTCATTATGAGTAATCCTATAAATGCATATGCACAGCAATTTATGAGTATGTTGTTGTTTTTTATCTTGTAAGGACACCTTATTTGGCACCATGTTTAGAAACATATATGGCCAAATCATCTTAATATTTCTGTAATAGTATAGTGCGATATTGCATTTTTGAAAGTGTTAGGAGGTGCCCATTCCGGATTCACTGATATGCCAGGTAAACATCAAATGGTTTGTCGCAATGCAGTCAAATAAGAGAGAAATCTAAAGACAGCCTCCAGAAATGCATGGAAACGATAGGAAAACTGCTGCAGGCATCACAAGGTCCGCCTTTTCCGCAGGTCCTTCCAAACTATAATTAAATTACGGCACTGCCAGGAAAACTCCGCCTTAGGTTTAGGATAGGCGCGAAATTATTGTACGTCAGAGACGTCGTTTTTCTGTCCGAATTGAGGAAAGGAATTGTTTCTTGACAGTGTCTATATGCTTAACGCAAGTTTTAGCCAATAGCCAACGTGTGTAGCGTTGTTTAAAATGGAAACAACCACGTGCTCCCGTGCCGCCTATTTAAGACTGCCATCAAGCATGGTATTCGTCCTGCAAGTGTACTGTTTAGTTTAATTTGATGGAGAAGTCTCCTGATGAGGGAAATGTCCACTGATGGATATTGGATGCAGTCTAAAAGATTTTTGCTCCCTCTGCTCATTGTTACTCATTGCATCAACGAACACGCTTGGGGAAAAACAAGTGATAAGTTCATGATTACCAACCAATCGAGGTTGCATTTACCAAGGAAGATAAGAAATGTTCCGATGGGTGAAAACAAGTTTGTCTCCCGACTAATTTAAGGTAAAGCAAAAGAAACTTTTTTACAAATCATACATATTAACATAGCTGAACCTATGTGCGTGGTATTCAGTCGAATGGGCAATTTCCAGACATCATACTTTTGCATGCACTTTTATAAAATTGATTGCGTTACAAATAAAATGCTTTTATTCTAATAGTTTTGCTGTTGTCAATTGGAATGACCCTCTTTACTTGGCTATTAGTTGTGCTGAAAATACGTATGAAAAATTCATGTACCTATAAGATTTCTGATATAAATTCATGATCAATTTTCACCAGCGTAGTTCGATTAGATTGTAAGCTATACAGTGTAGGCTTGAGTTTGCTGTGAATTTGATCAAGTAAATAAAGATGGGCATTTCCCATTATTTAACTTCACTCTTGAATTTAAGTTTGTTTTCCAGTAAATAAACGTTTTGGAAGAACGAATTGTAAGAACCAATTTAAGTTTATTATACATATACTACTACCAGTTGACAAGCAATTGAAGTTTACTTTTCAAATTACCCAAATCTGTTATATTCATGCTTAATTCGTTTCCCTAAGCAAGCAGCGCATAATTACTGAAAATGCACCTTTTTACGTTTGAAGCTAATCTAAAGTTTACATAACACTAGCCCTACATGCAACAAATTCAATGAAATTATGTAAAATTTCCAATATACATAACAGCTTACTGCATTGGTAATTAAAACTAAATAGGGCTACCAAATATTACACAATATGATTGTTTGTTCATAAATCTGATAATCTATACATGCGCAGTATGACATTTTTAGCCTTTTTAACCATAACGCATGGTTATTTAAAAATCACTATGCATGTATTGTAAAATTTGCGCAATTAGTGATAAGCGAGTGTATAGACCTGCTATATTTTAGTAGTTAAAATATTCACTTTTTATAAAGTTTACAATTTTAGTTATATATATAACAAGTGTAAACAATTATGTGGAATATATTAAAATAAACTAATTAACTATAATGCAATGTTTATATAAAAAAAGGAACGAAGTACTTTCAGATACACAAATAATAAAAAGTTACATTCAATAAGTGTCTCGCTTATACAATGGTGTAACACCCATTTTGATTAATGCTAACGGTTTAAAACCCGTAAATATAAATGCATGTACGTTGTTCAACCCATGCAATGACTTAATCAACATTTTTTAAGTCCATTCCAAAGACATAAGTTTCAAATTCCATTAAGAATGACGTTTGAAAGTAATTAAAATGAAACAAGTAACTTAAATAAATAATTTGACAGGATTCTAAACAGTCTTTCAATCGTGGGATGGAATTATGGGAATTCCTCTTTTTTTAGTATTTATGCAGACAACCTAAACATACGTATATTTAGATATTTTTCGATATATTTTCTGATTTTATTAATTTGTCATTTTTCGACGTTTTAAAACATTCTCTGTGCATTTTTATCGCCTCCACCCTTCGAGTGCCGTATAAGCATCGAATCCTTGCAAAAATGTGGGCTTAGGGATTTTCTACAGATCTCAGGATCTTCCTCAATGTGGATGCAATTGCTCGCATTGAACTCTATTATCTATTCATCACGGGCAACTGAAGGGGCGAGCTAACTTCATCCCGGATTGTCTGTTCAAAATTGATGTATTGACTTTGATTATTTAAGCGAAATAATTGCCCTCATGGGGCCGCCAGTGATCCCCGCGTCCGCAGACAGCCATATGGCAGGCATTTTCCTCAAGTTTCATCACACTTTAACGACTATTTTGTCGTCATTGATTTCCAACTGTGTTTATCATGCTCAAAGGACTTAAGGCTTCGACGTTTTATGAAGCGCACTTGGATATAGGCCTAGCTGGCAGGCCAGGCAAATTGCTGCTCATTTTGCGCCACAATGGCATTCGTGGCCTCAGCAAAAGAGAACGACTATTAATTACCGGACGAGCCAACACGGATAACAGTTTGCATTAAGTTTAATAGTGGTCATTTCATTCAAATTACATCCATCGATTTGAATTTCGCTGACGCAGCGAGTCCACCATGCATCCAAATAACGGCATTCGAGTTAAGCCTAAATTGTTAAAACCTCCAAAATCGAGGGCAAAGCACATAGCGCTTGTGCTTGCAAGGATTGCCCATACTAAGGGGGAGGTAATCATCATTTTTAGATGTCCAATTTTTTTAAACTATTTTTAAATGTGAAGCAAGGCTGAATGCATAAACTCAAGCGTTTAAAAGAATCAATGCGAAAATTTCTCAGGCCATGGTGCTTGTAAATGAAATTAAAGCCTAGTTTTGCATGTCATTAGGAGCTGTGAAATGCTCATGGTAATGATACCCATAAGCAATCAGAAATTAATTTATCGATCTTTTAGTGACCGATTTCAAGAATAGCTTAATTGAATCTAGTTACAGTTTTTTTTAAATTTTCGTTTGTTATATCGTATGACAAAAACAATTATACAAGCCCTATTATTTTAATTAAATTGATGATTAAGCAATGTATAATTGAAGTGTCAAAATTAGGTTACATTTTTAAATTAAAATTTTCCTAAATCACATTAAGATAACGCATTATAACTTTATACAACACAACATATTTCCAGCAAACTGAAATTTAAGTTCTCAATAGTTGTTTTTAACAAAGATGTTTTTCGTACAGGCGTCCTGTCCATTCAGAATTTCTAATAAGAAATAGTTATTCCTAAAACTAAAGTGAACGTTTCAATAGTCAATATTACAAACATGAACTAATAGTATACTCTAGCGACATTAAACATGGTTCTGTTTTCAATTCAAGATTAAAATGTAAAGTGTTGATGCCAAAGAGAATATTTTTTGTTTAAAAATTATCATTGCAGTTAAATTCAAAAGCACGAAAAAAGAGCAAACATTTGGAAATAAAGCGTTAAAAAGTGTCTTTAGTGATAAAAACGGGCCTTTTGGCGACATTTTTGCACCACAAATCCGTGCATCAAGCAGCAAAGCCATTCATTATTTGGCACTCAGCAGCACCATAAGTGCAACATTATTATAAATTGATTAGTAAGGTGGATTAAGGGTAGGAAATGAAAGCCAGCGACAAGTAGGCTAACACTTTAGATCTAAGAAGTTCATTTAAAGGTGATTATCGACAATCTATAATATGCCAGTGAGGCAAGAGGGCTGATTTGTTCGCCAGTAGGGACCATTTGACATCCAATTAGTGGGGAAGTCGAGGCAAAAGTAGGGTACCCTCGGGATTGTTCTCCTCCTTAATTCATTCACGCAATGACTAAGCCACCAAATTCTAGTATTGTAGTCTAGATTCCAGCCCGAAAACCTGTAAAATAGAATCATTATCTTTTTTATTAAAAGTATTGACATTCACTTTTGAGAAATATCTGTTAAGTAAATGGTTGAAGCCAAAACAGGCAAAATTCATTATCCTTTAGCCCAGGGGTTCCCAAACGTTTTTGATCATGACCCTAATTTGAAATTACAAAAGCCTTCGCGACCCTAATTTAAAATGACAAAAGCCTTTGCGACCCTGAAAAAATTTTTTTCCTCACAATGTACAAAATAGTCCATAAAAAATCTCCTCACAATGTACAAAATAGTCTATAAAAAGATTTTTCAGTAAAAAAATGTAGCAATTCAAATTTAAGTCGTTTATTCAAGAATTTAAGTATAAAAAAGTACAGTAAAAGTAATACGG
>JAQIXS010004741.1:0-14313 GCA_034700785.1 Rossiulus vilnensis
GACCATGGGGATTTCCATTGGCATCCGCAATAATCGACGTCAAAAAAGCGAAACAATAAGCCAGATGACAGCTATTACGTATCGTAGTTCCCAGAAAAAGGTGGAAATCCATCCAACTAGAATACTACATGTAGAGCATCGTGACTCGAAGCTTTATTCTCTGCCAGCTCTTGTAGGAGTGATCAATGGACGTCACTGTAGAATCATTTCCTGAAATTTGTAAAGCTAAATGGACATCACTAAGGGGCGGGGAGGGGGAAGGCAATTGCAGTTCATCATGAATTATACTTATTACAAAATCAAATAAATTATTCACCCAGCTGTGAACATGTCCAATATTTAAACTGAAATATAAATGGAAAAATATAACTGTGCTACAAGAGTGGAGACTCCAGTGCCTCCACTCTTTGGTTCACCACTGATCAGTTATCTTATTTCCACTTGAAAATATTTTTTTTCTTGTTTTACTTTTTCTTTCAAGAAACTGTTTTGTGAATATCATGTCCGCGATTGCATAAGATGGAAATTCTATGCTGCGAAAGATAAACTAGGGACTTTGCAAATGACGATCATTGATCCATCACGGTGCGCCGGCCTAGAATGTTCAACACCGGCAAATTTATTGCTCTCTACGAGTTGTCAAAACGTCATCGTGAATCATTTTACAGTACTAATTTACTGAATATCAGTGAAATGCACACTAAAAGATCAACGAAGAATAACACAAATTATGTTATCCGAGATTTAATTCTCTGCCGCAGACAAGATGGCTTTGGCTAAGGAAGAAGTAAGTAGCCGTAATCTTCAAGTCAGAAGGTCAATTATAAAGACATGCATAAAACTACAAAACTGATTATCATATTGCTAAGTAATCAAAAACCGTGCGTTTTCTTCGGTTTTTCATTTCAAAGTTTGCAGTGAACCTCAAGAATTTGCTGCAGCCAAAATAATTACTATTATTTGCAATTATAATAAGTATTTGAAGCAAAGATGCGTAATTTTCTTGCATGGGATCCTTTCGATTCGGGATCAGGTTTGAGAACAAAAGATGCATCTTACATAAATTAACGCAGGTTATTTATTTCTGCAGTGATATGCAATTAAACTATCAGTTTATACCTGTACATTATAAATTGCTGTAAAAATAATTGGTCAAAACCTGAACATCTTTTGAAATATGCACAGTTTCCATCTCTTCAACGGTCACTGGTTTCAACCGCAACTGGTGGCGGCTATAAATCTGAGAGAAAGGCGACAGTCCTTTAATTTAAGACCGTATAAAAAGACCAGGAAAGACCCGTTGAATAATAAAAAAAAGTGGGGAAAAAAATGCACGAAAAGATAAGGATGTGCGTTTATTTTCATAATCGCAATTTCAATAGACCTTATAAAAATGCACTGGCCATCGCGAAATAGGATATAGCGAGATAAGATCTGCCTGTTTAGCAGAAATTCCAACAAGCCTTTAGAAATGCTTCTCCTAGCCCGATGTTAATTGATCTTGACATTTGAAAATCAGATGTTGCCCGAAATATCCCCGCACAAAGGTCGCCCTAGCGATGACTTGTGAGTCGACGGCGAATACATTTCGTAATCTTTAATAACAAATAAAACATATATCTCGCCTCCGCATCCATTACCACATTAGCCGATGCTTTTTTTGCCAAAAGGAACGTGGGCGTCCCACAAAATTACGTGAACGTCTGGCGGTTGTCATGATGAAGAAAAAACGGCCATCAATTGACACTGTTACCGAACTTTAATAAGCGTATCGAATGGTCAATCGATACGTCAATCGATACGTCAGCCGCCATAGCCCATCACCATCACCGGCACGTACAAAAAAACGAGGGACGATGGTCACTCATAAATAAATCAAAATAAAATAACGAAACGAAATAACGGGCAAATTACATGTATGTCCATTGCAAGTTCAACAAGCGTTCATTTTACGCACAACTTCATTTTTTCTCGTGAA
The DNA here is from genome assembly GCA_034700785.1 of Rossiulus vilnensis. Lineage (NCBI taxonomy): Eukaryota > Metazoa > Arthropoda > Diplopoda > Julida > Julidae > Rossiulus > Rossiulus vilnensis. The sequence goes on from JAQIXS010004741.1 coordinate 1,979, forward strand.
GTCACTAAAGTCTGAGTTATTTTTCATAATTTTAAAATGTTCGGTTTATTTATAAAAAGTTAAATCGACTAAAAGCCGTTATGCAACCTTCGGTGGTTCCACTGATTGGAAAAACCCGTTTTCGGAGGTCGCATAACTTTTTTGAAAATGCATGTATATATAAATAAATGGGGTATTTTGTGGACATTCACTTTTACAGGGAAAAATCAATTTAGCAATTACAATAAGTTGGAATTTTCGAATTTAATTGGAAAGACCTGCTTGAAAACTGGGTAGAAGTGAATAAAACAGGGGAAAACACTAATATGCTAGTTAAGTATTTGCTACTAAATTCCCATAGTAGCAATTCAAAATATAGGTCTACATTAGCTGAATGGTTAGTCAGATTTAGCTACTTTCTATGAAATTCATTAAAATAAATCACAACTAGCTTGTTAACAGAATTATCTGTGTATATTAACCATTTCGATCCAATGATTAAAACTAAAATTAAATTGATATTATGTATTTAATTTGTTTAATGTGAAACAAAATTGCAAACCGGACTGAATATGAGGGTTTAAAAATCATGAAAATTCCAGGATGTCATTTGTTGATAACCCCTTGGCATACGAACAAGCCTTTTATCTTCTAACTTGTCGTATTATTATTTTAAGAAAACATTTTTCAATGGATATACAGCATGTATTATTTATACTTTGATTGCTTTTTAACCGTTTTTAGCAGACGCATACAGTGCAACTGTAAGAGCAACGGCGTGATATGGGGAACACCTTGACAAATATTTTATCAATGAATGTGTCGTCGCTCATGCGTATTCACGCAAGGTGCTCAAAGTTGCGACCAGCGACAGCAATGTATGCCTGACAACGTTGGACGTCGGGTCTTTGTATATAGTCTTAGGCTCGTAGTAAACGATTGAAGAGTAATTAATGCTGTTTCACTCGCTATAAATCCGTCGTTGATTTCACTGGATGTTTCGCTCAATTCGCTGCAGTTTTTAGACATTAGGCCTTAGGAACACAGAACTTCCCAAAATAAAAATAAAAAACAACAACTAGCAGTTGCAGCGAACTCATGGCAACCCACAAGCTGTAGAAAATCAGCAGATCCTATTACGTGCCTAGTTATTACGTTTCGGAAATGATGTAATGTGGGCGAGCGGAAGACGCGTCTTCCAAGTACCAAATTGCGCTCCAAATACAGAATCATTTTCAAGCAAACATTAGATGGGAGCAGCCTCTTCCTTTGTTCCGTCCCTCCTTTTCTTACAATAAAACAACATAGTCCACCTGCTGGAAAACAAGGCTACTTTTGCATTATTTCACTACACCAAATAAATCTTGATGTTAACTAGTTTCTCTAAAATGTGGAATAAATAGTTCAATTGGAATCGGTGTTAACTTTGTTTAATTCGATGTTTCCGTTTGTTCAAAAATGATTCAAAAATGAGATGTATCTTTCACGTTAGAACAAATTAGTGTTGCAATCAGAATCGTCGAATTAAGTATATCATTTATACTGTACATGTAACTATATGAAAAATCAAAACTAAGAAAATGACTTTCAATTTAATTATGTATATTTTATTTAATAATCCGTAAAACGCAACTGAAGCGAAATATTCCACAATGTGTATTTAGGAGAAATTAAATTTTAGACATTTTTATTGGTCAAAATAATTGTCAGATAATTTGCACTACTGCTAGTGCAAACACCCAAATCATTTGATAATATCGTAAAGTTTCACATTCAAAAGCTATCCTGTTATTACGACCGCATGAAATTAATAATACAAAAAATACGTTTGGAAAAAAAGCAGTACATGTATGCATAAAAGTGACTCGTCTGAAATCATTGAATTTACAAACACTTTTCAATGCATTTAAAAATAAACTGTAAAAATGGAATTTTAAGGCTAAAAAAATTGAAATGAATCTGCGATATAAAAAAAAGTTAAATGACGTTATTTATATCGGTGCACGCTGCTTGTTGAAATACTGCATTAGTCAGTGCTAATTTTAGAATCGTCTTAAGTTGCCATAATGCTTAATGGGTTTATTTGTTAAAACATATGTATTTTATTTCCAAGTTTACTAATATACATGTATTGCTAGAGTATTTACTAAGAAACGGAATTAAAATCTGTCAGCAGAACAAAATAAAAGGAGCATTGCATGGATTTTTATACTAACCCAAAAAGTCAAGAAAGCTGGAAGGATCTTGAAGGAAACAATCTTAAGTTAACAGATTTTCAACTTGAAAACAGCAAATCTATTGACTTTTTAGATTAACTATTGTTAGTAGTTTTATGATATCGATCGCTGGATCAAAGTGAACTGTGCTCGATCATTGGAACAAATATTCTTATCAATTGATATCAGAAGGAAGGCAATCATTACATAACCTTTAATACTTGCCTACACTCGTTAATCGCTTCATTTGTAATTTGCCACAGAGATTGCTCAGCTGTTTACAATAAATGCTTATTTTTGAAGAACACATACCATTTAAGTATTTACCATTTTTTTACAGTTTTGTTTGAAAACGTTTTGGGTTACTGAACGAAAATTTGAATTTTAACCCAAAGTTTAAATGCAGTTAATGAAAGAAAGCCATTTATCGCCCAAGGTGGCTCCTTCCATAAGGAACATCACATGTTCAGGTGGGATGCTCAAAACCGTGACCCAGTCATCCGCTTTCTTCAACCTTTCTTTCGGTTGCCACTTACACTGCCAGCTACTTTGTTTTATTTGGCAAACGGCATTGAACTTGACAGTGAGTTTAGAGTCGGTGGCAACTCCTCCGTGCTCCAGAGCCAGAGCTTAAGAAGTTGCATTTTGCCAGAGACGAATACATGCGCTCGAACATTACGAAGACCCTCGGTGGTGAACTAGCAACGACCTTTGCAGAACCAAGGGCGGCTCTGGGTAGTGTGAAGGAGGATCGCATTTTAGCGGTGTCCACGCAAGTGACAAACTGTTTATGTTCGACAAGCATGCTAAAATGCCTCGCAACAGGTTATTTCACCGCCAAATTTAGACTCGGGCGCTGTTGCCCAAATTGAGGAGCACAAATAGTACGGATGACAAGGGGAAGAGCGAAAATAAACCTCGATGAGAAACACAAAAAGGCAGCCTTGTCTATGGAAATGGCGTTGCGCGCAAAAACACCTGGAGCAAATGGCAAAGTGGTCCAGCGAAGCGCTGCCAGAGTGATGACTAACCGAGCAATTACCGAATCTGGTAGTGCATCACACATAACACAGCTCGGAGTGATGCAACCTGCTCCACAAAACCCCCTTCTTCCAGTGGGATGTTTTGGCAATGCTGTTACATTGCCCACGACTTCGGCACTCTCATTTCTCAGAAGAGTCCAGATTGACCCACCGCAAAATCGGAGAGGGGTTTCGCATCCCGAGCTTAAATGCCAAGGTTAAAATTATTATTCAAAGTGCAATTTCTTGGTATCCCGAGCGCAGTTGCTTATTGGCAACTCACTGCTGTCGATAGCTGAAATGCAAATAAAACTGAAAAGGTAAAAATCCCAGAAAATGAATTTGGTTTTAAATAACTGCATATTTTGGAAGCAAAATTATCGGAGGTCTGGTAATTAAGTAAGCAATTCGTGGCGTCCCTTAATTCCACGGTAATTTTATTCCATTATTTTTTTGGAAATTCGTTCCCCTGCTCATTTTTTAAATACCAGCAGACATTTGCTTTTTCGTCAGCATTCATTTCAAACAATGCAGCCTACGAATCCAATTTCGAGGAGACACCTTGTGATTGCGGTGACATCACAGGTATTTACTTTAGTTTCAACCCTCATTTAAAACCTCGTTACTTACAATCAATCCAGAATTGTCCAAGACAGTTCGTAAATGTTCAAAGCTTTGATGACAGCATAATGAAATATGGTGATGATCAGAATTGAGGGCATTTGACAAATTGCTGCGAATGCATCGAACAGAAAGATCATAAAACTTTCACAGAAATCGGTGGGAGCTGAGTGATCTGTCAGAAAACTAAACAGATGACTCAAAAGTGGCATCTGTCAACATGGCTGTTGTAATCACGCAAAAAAATCCACTCTTTCAGCATGTGATGCGCAATACGGAAGAATGATCATGATGCGATAAGCGATGTCAAACAGTGAGGAAGTGAAGAAATTAGTAAATCCTTGCAACTCAAACACCAAATGAAATCAAAGGCAACAAGGATATTTTATTTCCATTATCTTAACATCTAATGCAATACAATGTCGTTTAAAACGCTCACCTTTTGGTCATTCTTCACTTATCTCCATTTCCTCCAGGAGAAAACAACAGTTAATGATAAACTAGATAACTAAATCGATCTAGAAAATTCTACCCAATTTAGACTTGTTTGAACAGTAAAAAATACGAAGAACGTAGGACAATGATATCCATCAAATAATTATACCGATAAGTCCACAAGTGACTTGCATCAGTTTTTAAGAAATATAGTTTGAGGCTGACATCACGAAGTCAAATTAAATATAGGTCAGTTTATTTCAGTAACTCATATACAAAATGTTAGGTAGGCATAAAGGTATAAAAAGAAAATCGTGTATACTCTCAAAACACCACAAGTTATTATTGTACATTAATTCACGCGTGTGCGTATTTATATGTATAAACTACCTTTCAAATTACTAGAAAAATATGGTATTTCAATAGATGTGGTTGCAAAACTGCGGTAAATGGTTAAAAAATAAAACTTCTCGGGCTGAACTGCACTTGATGGACGGCGTGCCATTGTCAGTCACTCGTAAATTTACGATGACTTCAGCAATTGGCTATTTCATTCCATTAGAATTTAAAATAAGATTGATTGTCGATAGCTAATTTACTGTCAAATATACATCTACGATCGTGTTGACATGTCATCTTTTGACACTTGTGATGCAACTTTCGATCACTGTACAATCGTTGCAAGAGGACCAAGATCGCCTTTCCAGCTTCAAATTTCTGGCACTTTCACCCTTGAACGTTTCACATTTTAAAGTATCGATTTTTATGTCAGAGGGTCAGTCCAACATTGTATTTACATCCATTTGCATGTCCTTGTGAGACGCCAAGACGTCTCTAAGGCCAACATTTCCTCTGGATGCAGGACTGCTACGTGCCTGGTGGTCCAAGTTGTCAAAACACAGCAGTTAGCCTACGAACTCCAGGAACAATTTATTGCTCCCAAAGTGATCACATTTCGGAAAATAATTATACTGTAACTCGATTTTAGCATGCTCACGTGTCTAAGCATGCAGTGCTGCCTGTAGACATTTGATGTTTTTGATATATTATATACACTCAGTATATATTGCCAGCCCAGCATGTTTGTGGGTGACTGACAAATGTGCACATAATGAGAGTGCCTTATGTGCCCATTCAAATATACTCCAAAAATAAAAATCTTATTGGCGGATGTACCATTTGGAAACAAATCTACAATGGCAATGCTGAATAGGTCTATCATTTTCAAGTCTTTGTGGCAAATTTTAATACATTTCAAGCTCGCAATAGTGCCCTCATCATGTTTGATAGTTCACTTCACAACGTAATTATACTGTAATTTCTAGAAAGCAATGTCAGAGGCGTTACTAACCTGGCCCGATTAGTGTGGCAGGAAGCTTTAAAAGTCTGATATTTGCCTTCAAATCTTCCCTCTTGCATTTTTCCAGCTGTTAAGCTAAATCATAACTAGCTGTATTACCGTGCAAAAACAGCCGTAATTTATACCGTCTAATTACGAGGCAGAAGAGAATTGAACAATTGAGCAAAGGGGAAAACCCATTAAGGTCTTTATGATTCAATGCTAATCTGCAAGTTTTTTGCTGCCTATCAAATTGCACTTGAGATTCCCCAAGCGTGTATAAGTTATTGAGGAAGATTTTACCACTCACGATGTGGTCGCGGATTTGATTTTTTGTTACCAAACGTAAGGGGGACTAGTCTAAAAAATCTGTCATAACAAATTGTTAATATTTCAAGCTTATTCGCGGATCGAAAATAATTGTTTCTAAACGATAAATTAGAACCTTTACAACCGCAAAAGGAGGTCCATCATCCGATTTATCATTTCCCCATCACTAAAAGTCATTACGCTACAAATGTAGCAAAGCGATAGCTTCGGATTCCAGGGTTTTATAACCCTATTCATGGCAGACAGCAACACTAAAAATAGCTGAAAGAGTGAATGGAGCCTACAGGCCTATTAGATTTAATGAGCGCCTATTTTGTCATTCACTGCTTGCCAAATTTATAATGGCACGCCAGCAGTCAATGGCAGATGCCAAAACCGTACCTTTTAAAATCAATATAGCATGACTGCGGATGCTAGCTTCAATCAGTTCGTTGAAACTGTGACCAAATAAGTGCATGAGCGGGGACAACACTAGACCCATGCCAATAAGCAGAGTTATTTCTTGCTATAAGTTGGAGTCGCAATTAATCTGTTACGGGCGTTTCTGAGCAAGTATCGAGTTACCAAATTTGTCCAATAGCAAATGTGCCATTGATAACATTAAATGTCGAAGAGGGTAATTTCCACTGGACCTGGGAAATATCGAGCATGGGTAAGAACAACGACATGGTGCGAGTGAATCAGTTGTAGAAAATTCTTGAATAAAACTAGGCACACTGATGCGTCCAAACAATACCCTTGATATATAAAAAAATTGTATTTGAGAATCACTTGTAATGATTATGCATGTCTACGCATAACCAGTACAAGGTATGGATAATTCCTTAAAAGTCAATTGCTGGCTAGTCTTGGTTAGCTTTCTCACAAGGAGAAAACTGAGAAAGTTTTATGCCTTAACAACTGAACACCGATTCCCTTCCTCCCATAACAAAATAAATATCGTTAATAAAGCAAGCTGCCACCCTCAAATAATTGTGAACTAATAATTATTTGTTGGCTTTCATCTGTAATTTTATCTGTAAACATGTCGCTAATAAAGATGGTTAAATTGGATCCTTGTTATCCAGATCTTAGGGAAAGATTTTTATAACCATTTACGTTTGACTTAAAATGAAAGACCAATAGCACACAACTTACTGCATAAAGTGCAAGGAGAAGTAAACAACTTTCCGTTGAATACAATTTGATGAAGATGTCCAAAGTATTAAGATTCGATGTCAGAGCTCTGTTGGGGATATTTGTCAGTTCAGTGGGCTGGTCTGTGCAGTAAGGGGAGGAGAGCAGAGCTGCGTACCCAAATTAGTTTAATGACAAAGTAGACGCCGATTTCCTAGACCTTGAAGGACTGAAACAAAATGCCACAAATATTGAATTAAAGCGGCCGCAATCAACTTAGCCTCTGGGTTGTAGGCAAGAGCAAAAACAACCAGCAGCCAACTCATTTGGTGTCATATGCAAAGCAAATCCATAGCAATTCAGCAAAATAATTAGATATATACCAAAACTTCAGCAGAGTAATTCCCGAAACCAACTATTTCTACTTTAGCAAGGAAATGACATGCAAGGTCGTTAAGTTTAACGACCAAAGGTCAAAGCAAAAGACAAACCATAACGACAAATAGAATAACAAAAATGGCATTAATGTACATGTATACCCTGTATTATGAAAAAGAACCAAAACCTTATCTTGCACCAGAAAATCTACTCAATTATTGAAACTTACAGCAATTCCATTGTAATTTACAGGGCAAATTACATGTATACCTAACGCATGATCTAGCTTGTGAATAAATCTGAACATTAATCAAATCTTTCAAGAATGCCTAAAAGCTACAACTGATTCATATACTAGCCCCTAAAAAAGCTGTTGCTTTCAACTCATTGTCCTGTATATTTGATTTGCACTTAAAATGGATCATCACTGATATACAAATATTCTCACAACACAATATATGAATACAAACAATTTACTTTCCTGATCTAAAAAATATTGTATTTACAGCACATTTAAACCATTCTTTAAAAACGACACTTCAATTAAAACTGATCAAAATATTTCCGTTTTCTACAGATTTTTCACACGTTATGTTAATGTGGCATGCAATTTAGGTCAGTGAAAAAACAAATCAAAAGCAACTTTCCTGTAATTGCAGGGAACACTTTTTCAAACCTTCAAGTCTAACAACTGCATTTTTAAGGTATGCATAAAACTGGTCACAGCCTGCATTTACCAAATTCATTAATGGCAAATAAAAACTGAGTTTTAAATTTAGTATCAAATGAGAAAAACTTGCTTTAAAAACCTTCATAATTAAAACTGAATCACTCCAACAGGGCCCCATACAAGTTGCACAACTGAGGGTGACTAAATAAAATTGGCATTCCTGAACACCGATCAACGACTATTTCTCATAAGACTTAAGATGCTTCTATATGTCATCTTCAAAATTGTCAAGGATTTTTATCCAATGATGTAATCCAAGACTGACGAAAGCTAGCTTTCAATACATGACATAATGCAGCAAACATTTTACATTTTAAAACTGATTTGATAAAATTATTCCATGCTTTTCCACTTTCAGGCATATTGGTCAATTCTTACATGCTAGTTACTTCCTACAGATCTTTGACCACGACTGTAAAACTGGTCATTAAAGACGTAGCCAATTTACTTTGACATGCTAGTGAGCAAAGCTCTTCCCATGCGCCTAAAACAGCAAGCACCAAGTAAATAGTATTAAAGCTTGTATTTGCACATGCATGAAAAAAACTTAGTTTCTTACCTTGGCAGAGGAGGTGTCTGAGGTGGAGGGGTTGACACGTGCCGACTTGGCGTTGGTGTGGAACCACGTTTTTTCAAGCGCAAAGAAGCGTACTAAAGAAAAGATTAGGCATGTCAGTTTTCTTTTGTCTAACATGTAGCATTCAACAGTATCTTTAAAACATCAAATAAACAACTCACTGGTGAACTGCCTCTAGACAGACTGGTGGTAGCATATATGATAAGGCCGATGTCCTTGTGGCCAGCTTCCATTGCGATTTTAAGAGCTGTACTACCATCCTGTAACCAAAAAATTGTCTTCAAAGGCATGTCTAGAATTTGCTAATGGCAAGCAAGGAGAGCCAAATACCCGAGATCCATCGATTCAAAATTACAAAAATTACACAAGTGCTATAAATCGGCAAAAAATATAGTCACACCTCGAACGTGTGTTAGTTTAGTAATTTCTAATGAACCCAAAAGCCAAGAATAAAATAACGTGAAAAAAAACCCCTGTCTTCTTATGTTAGCAGATAGCCATAAAATACAATACACTGTACTTACATTATCAGCAATGGAAGTATCGCAATCTGATTGAGCCAACAGATATTTGACGACAGCAATGTGTCCATGTTCACTAGCACACATTAATGCAGACGAACCATCATCATCCTGAATGTTTATATCTGCACCAGCCTCCAGGAGCAACTTCACCATTTCCAGCTTACCATGGCTAGCAGCAAGCATTAATGCAGTCTGTCCATGCTGTTTATTAAAAAGCATAATTATTTTCTTCACAATCGAATTTGCACGGCGGAAAAAATGATACGAGGGTAAAATAACCACCTGGGCAGCTTTAGCATTGACATCGCCGAGTTTGAACAGTTGACGCAGCACGCTTAGGTGGCTTTCTTCTTTCACAGTAGCCAAGGAGGCCAACATAACACACGTGTATCCAGCCTATTCAAGAAAAAAGATTACTATAAAAATTGTTTCAAACAACACACAATATGATTGCAATTTATTTAATAATACCTTATTGGGTTTACTGATTTCACACACTTTGGAGTCCAGTAACAAGCTGACGACATCAAAATTTGCATAGGAAATTGCATAGTGCAAAGCGGTGTTGCCCTAAAAAAACACAGGAGATCATTATTTGTTAAGGTTGTCACGCATTACATATTACCCAGGAAATAACAGCTAACCGCTTCAAAGATAGCTAATGTTAGCCAATAATTTTTAACAATATAATTCTCGAATATAACGCTTTTCGTGGGAATATTATTTTTCAATTACAGAAGTTTCTGAGCTTGGAAAAGAAGGTAAAAACGTACACTGCCATCTGTCAGATTCACGATTTTGTGCAACAGTTGATGTGAAATAGCCTCCAATGCATCCAGGCAATCTTCCACGGCATGCTGATCCGTGTCCTTTTGGCTTGAAACACGAAACCATTCTTGTCGAATGAGGTTCAGGCTGGAATTCTGTATAATACATTGCATTAGTTTACGTGAGCAAAGAGCTTCTTTTAAATGTAAGAAGTACCAAGTATTGGTCAAACGGGAAAATCAAAGTGCTTTACCACTTCCTTAGATGGAGTCTTAGTTGGAGATTTCAGATATGCATCCAAGATAGTGCAAGCTTGCTTTATTTCACTGCTGAATTCATATCTAAAAAAAGCGGAATTGTTCCATAAAAATTAACAAAGAAAACGATTGCAAAAAAATTCAACTTAGTTTGCACAATTGGAAATGCACTTTCATAATAGCCAAGTGATTGTAACTTGGAAAATTACTTTTGTCTGGGAGATTCCAATATTGGTTGGAACATAATTGCACCAGGAAGGCCTTGACGGATGGCTTCGTCGTCTTTGCATGAATGGACTATGACGCCTCGAACGCTATCGTACGAGGCCTCATCCGGACTGTCACTGCTCGAGCTGTCATCACTGCTGTCACTGGAATCTGACGATTCGCTACTACTGGCAACCCGCTTTGTCTTTTCACCAACTGGACTGCAAGAGGAATTTCAAAATTTTTCAAAAACAACGTTTTGGTGAAGATCATTAACATCATTAACCTTAAATCATTGCTAATGTTGCAGTGCCAGTGTAGACAAATACTCTTAACAAATTTTAAAGATGAGATTAATTAGAAACAAAAATGGCACTTGGATGGTAATACGTGCAGATGAGGAACTCAGAAATCTGAGAAAACGCATGTGTGGCAGCACTTGAAAGCGTCTATCCGATCACTGCAATGTGTGAGTAAAACAAGCATGCTTTAAAGCTCCATATTATCATTCTCAGAAACTCACCCATGAGGTTTCTTTTCATCAACACCATGGACCTTTTCGCCAGAGACACTGCCAAATCCCTGATTAATGTAGAATTCAGCTGGCGGCGGTTTCTGCCTACGAAATTCTTGAGCCAATCTGGGTGGACGAGTCGGAGACTCGATCTCCTCTTTTATTGTTCTTTCCATTCTGATCATCGTAGTGACGCCTTGGTCCAATGGTTTGGTGTTTTGCACCAAATCTTGAGCTACGGTAGCAATGGTTTTGTTGCATTTGTCACACAAATTCACCGGTCTTTTCTCAGTCACTGGGGACTCAACATCGGTGGAAACACCGACAGACGCAGTGCACAGATTTTCGCAACGGTCACAAACAACGTCATTGATCGTAGAAAGACTGCATCCAATGCTCTTCGTGGGCACTTTTACCACCGGGTCGGTACCGACTGCTATGCTGCACACTCGAACGTGTGAGCAACGATCACACATGACATCCTTTACACTATTCAATCCGACTCCAACGGAACGAGACAGCTTTCTTTGGACACATTTTTCACATATTACTGTGTCAATTGAACAGTCTCCGACTCCAGCCTCCTTAGTGCGGGCAAGTTGTCGGCAATCCACTCCGACTCCAAAGTTCCGCATCTCCACAGCCGTCCCAACGCTTCTGTGCTTCATTTCCGGCTTTTGCGGCTGATCGTCTAAAGCTGCCTGCACCACAACACTGCGGCAAGTAGGCAAAGCTTGAACGCCGAACGAATGGGTCAGAATTTTAAGTGGGCTTGTTGCTTTGTCCGACACGGATATAATGGGAGAAACTTCGCTTTTCACTTGTTCGACTTTCCAGCGGGTGATGTCATTGTCTGTTGTTAATGACACACTCTTGTATGTCTTGGAATGTCTTTCTTCGCAAAACTGACACGGTTTTGGATCGATTGACTGTCTACCACACAGAGACATCGACAGTTGGGGCTTACTGGTATTCATGCCAGCTGAAACTGTGCTTTTTGTTCGTTTATCTCTGTCTTTGCATTCGGGACATGATTGCGGAAAGGGAAGACTATCAACTCCTACTGTTCGAGTGGAAATAGGCACATGACTGACCCCAATATCACGTGTCATCACCGAGCAATTCACGCCTGTAGCTCGCGTTTTTCGGACTGGCAACTCAGTTATCTTGCTCACGACTCTTCCAGAGGATAACCGACAGTCGTTCTGACTAAAATCACTATCAGTGCAGGTACTTTCAGAGTCCACTGAAGATTCGCCAACTCCTACAGAACGATGATCCAGCCTGGCAGCTTTTGCTTTTAGTTGTAGCATCAATAACCT
>JAQIXS010004742.1:0-14311 GCA_034700785.1 Rossiulus vilnensis
TAACTCGAAATTCGGATAAGTCGAATATTTTTGGGGGTCCCCTGCGACTTCGAGTTATCGAGCTTTCACTGTATAATTAAACTAAGAATTTATTTGGTTTCTTACAGCGAAAAGCAAAAATTCAATAAAGCCGATAAGTTTGAATTCCAGTAAGGAGCTTTATTTAAGCATAAGCAAAATGTATTCATTAGAAAAAAATACTTTTTTTATTCTGGTAAAGGTTTGAGCTATTTTAGGAACACTTTTTAGATATGTTTTAATAATGCAAATTGCCAATTAATAGGTGCAAAGTTATATAAAGTTTAAGAAGCTAATTATTTAATATTGATTCTAATGGACTCATAAGATTCACGTTAAGTAATTTATTGAAAAATTAAGAATTATTATGCATGGCCTGTATGGTATCAGACATTTATTGGATTAAAGACAAAACGAATAATGTATAATGCATGACTAGGGCTGTTCCAGCCAATAAAAACTGTAACAGTGAAATATTTAGGACTTGATGAATTAGCACGAATTGGCTATGGAAATAAATTAACACACTTCAGAATACTGATATTATCATTATTTAATTAATTCTCGATGGTTTGTTGTCAATACCAAGAACCTGGCACAACACAGTAAACAAATTCACTTCTTTGTTATCATTTAACTATTTACTTTGTGAAATTTACATATACATGTATGTATTTCATTATTGAGTAAGTTTGCTTGTTTGTTTTTCGTCTTAATTTAAATTGTATGACTAAAGTATGTACAGCATAGGCACATATAAGTTCATTATAAACGTCGGGCCGTTAATTTCATAAATAAATTATTATAGATAATAAAAATTTAATATTAATGAACCTAAACCCGCGACACAAAAAGCCTTAGTCTGTGCTCTGGAAAAAATGGGCTACTCCAGCCAATCAAAACCGTAACAGTGAAATATTTAGGTCTAGATGAATAACTGAATATTGAGCAACAACCTTTGCTTCTCGCATGAGCTCCTATAAAATCAACTTTTTTGAAAACATCTGACAAAAATAAGAAAGAGGTCACAAATTTAAAGCAGGTCAGAATGCTTTATTTTCTACATGAAACACACACCGTCGAAATATAAAGCGATGAAATGGGCTTTAACGCATCTTCAAATTTGGGAATATTGGCTATGCGAATTTCGGTTCACTTTGGTGTATTTTCAAAATATCACGCTTTTCTAAATGCAAAACAGCAGATGCAACCCCTTTCCCAGAGGGCAGCATTCAATGGAGAGAGTTTTAAGAGGGAAATAAAATTCTAGAGGAGATGAAATACATGAAATGGGTCTATTCAAACCGTGGACTTCAAAAAAAATGATAAGAGAAACACGCCAGTGGCGGAAACGAAAGAGATAGAAGCTTGCAAATCTCGAATAATCGCCAAATTTTCGCTCCCTGGGTTGCATTCGCGTTATTGCGCATCGAACGGAAATATTTTCCAAAAAGAAAAATATAAAGCAAAAAAATCTATGTGGTGTGAATTCCGATAATGGAGTCTCTTTTAAAACGAAAAAAAAAAACTTGAACCAACCTCTGTGGGAAAGCAAAGATTTTTTTCCATCGCCAAAAAGTCTATTTCTCCATTTGGATGGATAATGTTGTCATCGGAACGAAACTAATTCTGGACAATTTTTCTTCAATAAATCAGAAAAGACATGCTATTCTCCTGTAGAAATTACTGTTTAAAAATAAATACTGTGCATTTACGTTCTGAAAGATTCATGTAGATACTATCTTTCATATGTAAACACATGTGTTTGTACAGTGTTTACTATGAAAACGTGCGCATGTGTAAATTCGACTTCATAAATGCATGTAAGGTTTTAATAAACCGCATTTCTAAGCTTCCTATAGCGAATGAATAAAATATTTCGCGCGTGCATGCGTGAATCTTTGTTAGCAATTCTGAATGAAGAATGGAATTTATCATTGTTATTGACAGAGATCTATTTTGATGGAGAAGGCGATTGGGTGAGAAAGGAAGATTTGATCCGAAAAGGACATCCCGAAAAGCATATTTAAAGCTGGTATTTTTTAGAATGGAGAAAAAAGATTACATGTATATTGGTGAAGTGAGCTACATGTATATTCAAACCCATTTTCAAATAGGCCTTCGTCAATGGCCTAGTATTACATCTTACATCTTGATATAGCGACGACAGAAGCGAAATAATAGACGGATTCACACTCGACTAAGGATGAGAAATTCAGGAAATTAAAGTTTCCAATCGTATAACAAAGATTATTATTAAGAAGACGTATATCCGTTTGCACTCAATAGTCTCCATATCCAAGAACGACAGTTGCTTCCTTAGTCGCTGCCGGAGAATTGAGCATTAACTTCGGCCAAGCTTAAAGAAGAAATGACTAGGCAGAACATTTTACACCAAACAGTCTATAAATAGCTTCCTGGAAAGCCAATGCACAGCTTATATATCATGTATTTGAAATTAAGCGAATTTCTAATTTTTTAATGAGATTTGGAACGAATCCTACATGTCTATCATTTATATAGAGTTGTATGTAAAAGCATGTTTCGTTATATGGCATTTATATTTACAGCCAACATCCAAAGAACCTATATAGACCTTAACGTGAGGTATGAGTATTTCTTCAGCACGTTTGTGGATAATACGAATAATAAAGAAAAGACAATTTTTATACAAACTGCCATTTTCATTTGTACACAATCTACTAAAAAGGAAACAAATGTTTTTTAAATGATATGTTAGTTCTGCTCAAGGTTAGTTGAAGTTGCTCAAATAACAAAGATTCAGATAAAGATTCAGATAAAGATGGAAAGATTCAGATAAAAGCAAATATTTTCTCACGCGCAAATTTAGTTTGGATTAAAGCAGAGACTGAATCAAGATCAGGACGTCGTTTAGAAACACGCAGGTGCGCAATAGACGAGAGAAATGCTGACAATATGAAATTGTAGGGGGTTAAATAAGGAGAATAAAATCGATAAGATGCCGGCGTGAGTCGTGCTTGGAGTCGCTAAGAACCGAATTCTCGGCTATTTCTGCATCGGCAAACACCGTATTTGCGGCGATATTTCGACGATGGCCATCGTTACAGCTGCTGGAGTGAAAGGGGAGAGTAAAAATTCATTTTCCTATCCTGAAAGACAAAGTTTTTTTTCTTTGGGATCTTCTTGGTGGTTCTGGCCACCACCATACTTCCTTGGAATTTTAATACGATGAGACTTTGGAGAAGATGTTGCAAATGCGAAGATGAGAAAGTCTGCAGCCTGGCGCCTACTCGTGGCAAAAGCAGCAATGGAATGATGCCGATACTGGACTGCTAGATTCATGACGTCGAACATGGAGGCGTTCAAGGATTGGATCGGCTAAATGGTCGTAGGAGCATCGCTGCCATTATTTTCAACATATTGAGGATGTGTGAATGGACGACCCTTGCGGGCTTAGAGAGGAATGTGTGGTGTTCGCGCCAGAAAAGGTTTGTTATTTTGCCCTTTGATAGTGTCGTAAAAGAGACAATGATGTTCTGGTTCAGTCATATAGACGCATTTTTGTCGGTTAATTGATCAGCTATTCTCGTGTCCACTTATGAAGGTGCTTATAAGCACATTCAAATTCCCAACAATTTATGCACATTTGTTGGTACAACGACATCGACAACGATTTTCTCTACACCTCTAATGAGCCTAAATATTATTATATCGTTCGAAATTCATCAAGTAAAATGTAACCTTTCCCGGGTTAGATCAAAAATTGGCCACAAATGGCTCTATATGACCATAAATATCCATATACGCACATAAATATGTATATAGGCCCCTATTCATGTTTCTTACATATGGCCACATATCAACATATTCACAGATATGGCTATGCAATGTATAATACAGTACGTAAGTTATAATAAGAGTTAAAATTTATTTTGGCATGGGAATTGAGCAGCAGGCCTAATGAGGTTGTCTTAAGTAAAAAATCAAACTTTTTGTATTTGTATATGTATATGGGCCATATTCGAAGTTATACATGGCCAAGTATGGTTCATACATGGTGAGTTATGGCATACATAATCCGATATAAGGCCATATTTACCTTTTCCACCTCGGATGTTAAATTGTCCGTTATTTATTCTCCTTTGGTCCCTTTGCCCTTAATAGTATGAATGCAAACATTACAACAACATTACAAAAAGCAAAAGCTTTATAAATAAACTTGTAAATGTATTTGCATCCGAATCTTTTCGTAGGAATACCAGCTTAATTAAAAAAATATCACACTAGAGATCCAATGAAGTACAGGCAAAACATGTAGTGCGCTGTCTCACAAGACAGCAAGCAATACATACACGCGAGCACGTTATGACAAGATCGTAATAATTGTATTATTCAGTGATACACAAATTTGCATGCGTTATTTTAGTCGATCCAAAGCCACTGGAAAAAGAAAGAATTGGTTTTCATGCTTTCGAGCGCGCATCGTTTAACTTGAAAACAGATTTTATCATTAGAATTTCCAGAAAAAAGCTAACTTAGTTTAAAAAATGTTAGGTATTTACTGTACCATCCGCACTAAACGTTTGGTAAACCAAGGGGCTAAATTCTTTAGCAAACCGAGGCAGTTTGGGCTTAGAACCTGAAACTAGCCATTGTCACAAGAAGGCCCATATTTCCAGGTTTCGTCCATTTAGTACCGAATTAACAAGCGAGCCCCCAATTAAACGTCATCGGCCATAATTTTAAGTCTTTCGGCATTATTTTACACGCGCCGGTCGCGCTCTCAGTGCCGAGCAAAATGACATAATCCTTGGAAATGTCGGGAATTAAGACAATTAAGCGGCTTAGGGTTTCAATAACCAGGGTAATTAAAGCGTAGCCCTCTCGTTACCGTTGTTCGACACAAATACATTTGCGTGAAAATCGTTAATCCCCTTCCCCTCTACGACTTACCCTCCATCTATTATTTAAGTAGCTAATTTCTTAGAAAATAATAAAAACGAAGCCTGCAGCAACACTAATTACGCTCGTATTGGCCGGGCTTGTTTTATAGCCCCATAAAAAACAAACTTGAATGTGATTTTTTCCACTCTGTTGGCAAAGCACGGGCATGTATGCAAATAATGAAGTACTTTTCTCATATTTCCGCATATGTACTGTGCATTACAATCGTTTTATTAAGTGCGACCCTGTGGGCTTTTTATATGAACTGCATCCGTTTATTTACAGCGCATCCGAGGCATTGTCTTGCCATTACCACGGCCTGGAATTTTACACTTTTAATTATTTCCTCGCTCGAACATGCTTTATCGCAGTGGTGATGCCGTTTTTACGACTGGGCCGGATAAACAGACAGGGATTATTGGGGTAGTTAGCACCCTGTTTGCCAGCATAAAAGCCTAATAAAATACAGACGCAAGAATAGACTCGCGATGAGAAACCCCCTCCTTTGTCAAAGCTGAGCAATTATCGGAGTGGAGAATGCCACAAGATTTCAAGACAAAGCTAAGGCAGAAAAAACCGCACAATAAAAAGGAAAGCAAATATTAAAATGCTTGCGAGGATGCAAAAGAGGCGTTGAATGAAGTTAAGGAAAAATCTACAAGATGTTAAATGCAGATGTTCATGATGACCTGGTTTTCAGACCCAAAATTGGCCAACGAGCTATTAGGGTATAGGAATGAAGCAATTCTGAAACTTGGTTTATATGGATACTCAAGCTTTTTAACCTTTTTTTTTTAGATATTTTACTTATTTATAATGAATATTGGGTGCTTTTCTACTGTTTTATGCAAATATTTTAATCGGTAACGTTAGTCAACATTACCAAAACATTACTAGAGGGCAACATGCTCCAAATTTCAGGATAATGTTGCGATAAAATAAATGCTGAGGAAAATGTGTAGCAGATAGCGTAATCATATCATTACCTACGATTTCTCGCTCACGATTTCTTTTTATGAAAAACATTTAATACGTTTAATGTCTCCATTTTTGTCCAAGAATAAGTTAATAGTCGAAGCAGAGTTATTTAGGCTTTGCATTTCATGATGGTCATCAAGGACACAATGGAAAGCACATGCATGTAAGTGCATGTACAAACATTTCGTCACATCTTTGCAAGAGCTCGTGATTTACATTAATTGACACGACAACGTCTTAACTATCCTTTAATTAGTAGTACATTAAAGGTCGTTTCTGGTTCAACCTCCACTTTAGAACAAACTCCTTCTCAGAGAAATCTTTCTAAAATCAACTTAATACCAAGTAAAAAAACATGTAATTATTTGTGTATTTGAAATTATGAAGATTTTTTGCAAGATGGTTTAAAATCCATCTGTTTTAATGTTTCTTCCTGAGCACAAACTAGAACACTGTCTTAAAGACAGTTATATTTATATGTACAAAGAGACTAAGTGCTTCAGAATACATTTGTATTCAGCTATTTTCCACTGGAAAGAAAGTGTTTAATTAATAAAATAAAACATTAATTAACAGAACTGAATTCAACAGTAGCAGACCAGAAAAGAAAATCTACAAATGATTTGAAATGAAAAATCAATTATCTAAGCCAACAAATCATTCATTTAAAAAAAATGTAAAAATTGATTGTAAAAGTTGATTTTTGAAAGTTAAATTTTGAAAGATTAGATATAAAAGTTGTTTACAGGGACAAAAATAAATCAGAAATGGAAATGCCCGAGCTGACTTCTTCTGTACAGTTCCTGTAACGAAATCGCAATACTGTGCTTCATCATGCACACCGTAAAGGGATTGAAAGGAGAATAATAAAAGCCACGACTAAGTTGAGTCCTCGCAGATTACTTGTATTGTTAAACATTAAACGCGTAGCAAAGCCAGCCTGAAGTGTAAATCACAAAAGTAGTCGATTTCATCCATCGGTTGCCTTAATTCTCTAGAAACTTCGCCTCCAGATGCACGTACGTGCCTGCCTGAAGATGTAGTCTAGGCCGCGATAAAATTCCATCAAGAAGCTGATGAGCAAAGGTCGATAAACTATCTAATTAGGTGTATAATTAACGAAACGACGCTTTGAGTTTCATCCTATTGTAAATTGCGAAAATTATCGTAAATTAACTCTAATGAGGAGCGAAAACGTGCATTTTACCAGCCCCTTGCATTTAATTGAATGCAATGCACTGCCTTTGACAGACCTTCATTAGTGTTGCTGTAGTTTGCGAATTAGCATAACTAGACGGCGTTGATTACAAATAGCGAGGTATTTAGGATTAATAATTTTTGTCAGCTGAGGGTTAAATAAGCCCCAAAACACAAAAATGACTGCACGATAATTCCTAATTTTGGTCAGCTTTTAGCAATATAACTTCATGGACAGCCATATAATTACGCTTATCAGTTGGCGTCAATTAAACGTTGGTCGAAGGATTAAAAGAGGATGGGGTTAAGCTAATGACATTTTTAAATTCAATTCAATTAAATTCAACTCAGTACCCTACAGTCAGCAACTAAATGCCATATGGGAGGGGGGTCAAGCCCATTTTTAGGAGAAAACTCCTACGTCAGTTGCGATAGACTTAGACATCATTGTTTAATTCAACTTGAATTAAATTTAAACTATCGTCAGGAAGGTTATTCCATCGTCTAATCACGTGCAAAAAGAAAGACCAATAATAAGCATCCGTATTAGCTCAGTCAGGGGTTTAGAATGATTATGCCTACTTCTACAGGAGAATGAGCAACCTTTTTATGGGAAATACGCATCACAACACATTTCTCCTTATTTAAATTTAACTGACAATCATTACACCAAGTATTCAAGACAAGAAGATCTTTCTGCAATTTGTCAGAAAAATCTTTACCTTTTTCCACTTCATCATACAAGGAAGCATCATCTGCAAACAATTTGGAATTACTGGAAAATTATTTTGGTAGGTCATTTATAAATAAAAGAAAGAGTAAGGGCCCCAGGACGCTACCCTGAGGGACACCAGAGGTTACATCGACCCAACTTGATTCGGCTCCATTAATTACAACCCTTCCTATCTAATAAATTCCTATCCATTTCCTATCTAATAAAAATATAAGAAATATGGAAAAAAAAATTATTTTCGATATAAATTTGTGGATTGGTTGCCTGCAATAATTTAAAGTACATCATAAAAGTACATTTTATGATGGCCGGAGCATTAAATGTGAAAACAAAATTGCGAACGTTGTTAAAAAAATATTGTAAAGGAGAATCATTATGCTTGTAATTGAAAACAGAAATTAATGACTGAAAATAAATGCTTCGGCTGTGTTTAAAAGAATTATTACGACTATATATTTTATTCATATTCTGATAACGACAAATAAATAAAATCAAAACTAATATCTAAAATTACTTGTCATGTACACTATGTGTACGTTGGATTTTGGATGTAAAGTATGTTATTGAATTGTTTTATCTGGCGATCTTTGATATTTTAAAAGTAGTTTATTTATAATAGTCATAAGTCTTTGAAACTAATGAACACGTTTTTATCCCTAAAAATGTCAACAGATAACGCTGGTCTTCCGATCACATTATCGACCTGATCGTCCTACATTAGCAAAGCTACATGTAGTTCATGTAAATTTTTTTTGAAAACACTTTTAATAGCTATCCGCCTATAGTAGCCCTTGCTCTTTGATCCTGCCTTGGTTGTTGAAGTGACCCACTTTGAAAACGTATTTTAATATATAAAATATGTAACGTAAATAACTATGGAAAGTATGGATTGAGTTGTTAAGCCAAAAACTTTACTAAGTACATGCGAGTCGTTAGCCCCTGGGGAGTCGCAAAAAGCTATTGAATGTTTTTTTTGTTTTTTTTAAAGATATAAAATTAAAAAAGCATACGAAATTTTGAAAGTGGTAACAAAATAATGCACAATAGCAATGTGCTTGCAACTAAACAAGTAACTCAGAAATTTCTATTTGTATGTATTGTGTGTCGTGTAGACTACTGTAGTAATTTGTATAGAAACGTTCTGAAAAATTCATGAAAATGTTTGCCTACGGTGACCATTTAATTACTGATTACTTCTCGGCAATTTTTTAGTGAAATGTGGACCAAATTCTGTAACTTTAAATAGTTTTCTAAACTTTTGACTTACGGCAAATATTAACCTATTAATATTTTATGTTTGTGATGATGATTTATGATCTCATTATGATCTGAAATATTTTCAGGTATGGCGTTCTATTAATTATACTATTTTTCAGAATGTAATTACAGAGAAATAATCGGCTGAAATCTTTTAATTATGAATACATGTAATTCTAATCAGATTTCGTGATCCCAATGTTAAAATTTTTTGCACATACGGCTTTCTGTAATTTAAATTCTTCGGCTCCGGTTAAAATCCATAATTTGTGATTTATGTCCTTCAAAACTGCGTCCATCGACGGTTCCATTACTAATATTTAAAAACATTTGTAAGGAGTCTAAAAAGGTGTATTAACCATTCACAAGAGTTTGAAAAAATTAGTTTAAAATAGATTAGTTATCTAAAACGGAGTCTCAATGCTAAAACCTTTGGGCACCTCTGGTCTATTATCTATACGATTGTAAAATATAAGTATCAGCAGCTTGTACCGTAAAGGCAATGCTAGTATTTTCCGGCCACCATGTACCCCGCTCCGCATGTTTCCATGGCAACTTGGAATGCTGCGTTCACATCTTCATTTCAAATTTGAAGCCTGTTGACGCCATCTTTAAGAGCGCATTCCTGCAGATTTCACACAAGTTACCAATTTGCAACTGTTTATTTTGTTATTTACAAACACTCCTTATATCGAGTAATTTTAGTTCGAAAAGCGGCTAATCATGGATGAGACTGTAAGTTATGTAAGTGATAAAGATGCATGTAACAGGCAGTGTCTTCGTTTACGCAATTCTCGATCATTATCGTGCACAGCATATTACATTCGAATTCCATGCCGCCTTCACGCAACCTGTTCTCATTTAATAACTGAATTAAAACAGTGAATAAACATTAAACTTTCCAAGTTACCTTCTATTAGGTATGTGATAAAAATGATCTTGCTTGACAGTAGAAAATATACGTGTAAAGGGGCAATACTTGGAAGAAAAGTGCGTTATCTTCACGTTGTCAGGCGGTTATTTCGTAACCCAAGATGGCCACCGCAATGCACCAGAGATTTAGTTGGAAGCTGGTGATTGTAGAGTTCTGTTGTTGCATCTATCGATGTCAGTTTTGCATCGTATCTGGGCGCCGATGGATGGTTTTTCCTAAGTAGTAGTCGTCCCTGCAATTCACGTTATCAAATATTTCCGGAGATGAAGACAAGAATCGGAATGACGAATTTATTTGCATCCACTGTCAGCTTGCTTTTGGTTGGGGTATTCTGCGCGCATTTTACCGAAGGAGTGCGGCCGAGTTATCGTACTACTTTTGAAGGTAAATTGATTTGAATTTTGATGATTTTTAAAAGATGAATGCGGTGCGATGGCGTGGTCGATTTCCACCTACAACTTTCATGACGGGATAATCGTCGATAATGCGCATTGAAATTTGATGCATGACCTTGCGATGACAAGGTAGGATCCATAAAAAATTCTTCGATTTTTATTTTATTGATTTTCTGGGAAATTCTATAAATTGTAGCCTTTGCATGTAGTATTGTCAAGAATTCGCAGTTGTTTTTCATGAAGATGAACAAAAACATATCTACAAATTCGCGTACAAAATCGGTAAATGTTTGATTGGAAAGTCACCTGCTGATCTGCAATCCGCATTGGCATAGGATGACATACTCGTGGTGTTGTGTTGAAAATGTGTTCCTCCCTATGAGAAATAGGGAGGAAATCAACGGAATCAACGGAAATGATGGATTTCTTCCAGATTTCGCAAGCAAATTGTTTCTAAATACAAGTTCAACTAAACATAAATTACTTTAATATACTTAAATTTAAAAAAACAACCAATAACAAATGTTGGATTTTCGCCAGATGTCAAAGCAATTAATGTTATTAAATGCAATTTAATAAATAATTGGAAGGTCATTTTCAATAGTTATACATGTATATAACTATAAGTAAAGCCAAAGACGATTTAAAAAAACAAATAAAAAATGATGAAATCAGAAAGTGCCCAACGAATCACAATTCTTCTAAGGTTAAATTTGCTTTTGCGCAAAAAGGAGTTTGCGTAAATGGAATATTTGCTACATTTACATTTCTGTATTTATTAATCAAAAAACACAAAACAAAAATAAAAACAGGAAAACCTAATAATTATTTAAGCCTGAGCTGAAGAGCAAATGAAGATGTTATACGGTTTCATATTCAGTAAAGAGATAACGTGTTCTAAATATATCCACCGAAGCCGCTGGAACATTGAATCATAGCCAAGGTTTTTTAAATACAAAGAAAATTTATTATATTCAAAAACTAGTGCTGTGAAAGGAAAGAATTTTATTTTCTTAAAAAAAGTAATGTCGTGTCGCGCATGGACCTTCCGAAGAATTAATTTGAGAAATTCTCAGCCTGTAACATTCGGAGGCCACCCAACACTTGGTTGAAGTGCGTATTTACCATAATCGGTTGACCCTATTCAATTGCTCTCATCAAATATTGGCATCCTGTCGCCGGTCAATTACGTCTTAAATGCAGGCTGAGCTATTGGGTGAAACTTGTCAGAGAAACTGATGGTTGCCAACTGCTTTAGACTGGCCATTTCATGGGGTTCGTTGTTCTAGTGGTCTGATTGCAAGTCTATAGCTTCTGACCTTCGCCCAAGCATTCTAAGCCTTATATCTTTTTCAAATTGACAAAAAAACGACCTCTCAGGGGTCGTACGGTATGCATGTATTTTTACTGAGGAAAATAAGCAGACTTGGTAAGCTAGGAGTGCTTAATTACGAACAATCATCAGTCAGTATTAATTACACCCAAAAAATCTAGCAAGTTAAGTATTCTTACAGAGGGCTGAACGTTCCTGATCAGGATGAAATTGTGCGTCTTAAAACCTTTTTTATATTGCTAGATTACATTTATTCGGATAAAAAATGAAACCAGAAAGGCATTCGTGGACATTATGTGGATTTGTTGTGCTCGAATTAAGCGGTATTATTTTTGTGAATATAAATAGATTTAAAAATTAGCCAGCGGTGTTTTTTTAGTATAATTAATAAGGTACTATGATTTATTTATATAAAAACAAATTCAGCAGGTTTTTGTTGTTGTAAATAATTAATATCATAGGTAATATTTCCATGCATACAATTATCAAAAACGAATCAAAACTCATCATTTAGGATTTAGTTTCAAAAAGAATTTCATTTTCATTCTTTAATATTAATATTACAGAAATGTTTATTAAAATACATTATTTATGATGTAGTTTTTTTGAAAACTTCGTCTCCGTTATTAATATTATTAACATTTTGTATTGAGAAACACCGGCAAACATTTACCATTTATGATCAAATGTTTGTAAAAAAAATCCCCTTCTGCGTTCGTTCAATAATGAATATTTCTAAACCATTCTATTTTTTTTCTTACGGAAATTTAATTTAAAATTCGCCGTTTATTTCATTAATAATGCTTCTTAACAACGTTGAAATTGAAAAGCCGGCAAACAGACATCAGTTGCTATGGCTGTGGGGAGTGGGGAGATGAACCTTAATTCGCTCCCCCCACACAAAAAAAAAATTTCGACCTGAAACGCAGCACTGGCTGGCACTTCTATAATTTGTTTACAAAATTAAAACATGGAAAACATGCTTAGAATTGCTTTCGGGGTGTTCACCATGGTGAGTTTTTTTAAATATTTTTTCACGCTTTGTTTTGCTTCCCAAATGCAGGGACAGGTGAGTGAAACGTGGTGTGGGTCAACGTTTCTCGAGAAAAGCAAGCAGCCTGGCTAATTAGTTTTTCTTAAAAAGGGGTGTAAATGTTGATTAGACCCCTTTGGGCAGGCAAAAAAAAATTCCCCCTTTATTGTTTTGTTTGCTCGAAACTGCGTATGACTACCCTGCATCTCGTTTTTCGTCGCAGATTACCTGCAGCAACTTGACAAAAACCTGCAGTCGTCGATCGTGAAGTTCGGAGGAGAAAGCGGGGCGAGCAGCACGGTTGCCACTGACCCCGCCACTGGAACCCCTGACCCCGCTTCTGGGATCGACCAATCACCACTTCCACGCATCCGTAAGTATTTGGGCCATGTAAACCCATGTCCAAAATCGCTTCGGGCAAAGGTTTGTTGTTGTTGGCCCACCTGGATAATGCGTGACTCACGATGCATTGGTGGGTCATGGGTGGAGCTTTGCCTGGAAGTGTGGTTAGTGGAAGGCCAGTGCCATTCCAATCAAGCTAGCCTGGAGCATTCGTATACAAATGCAGTGTACATCAAACTCCATCAAATCCATCGCTCACAGCCATTTTGTTGTAGTAAATAAATCCTCGGAGTTGGTGCTGGGGTTTAGAAAAGAGTCTCTTGACTTTTAGGATCGCAACATATTTCATCGGAATATTCACGTGTGTCAATAAACTTTCCACAAGGCTATCCCAGAAAACAAAACAATAAAATTAATGTATCAGATTGTGTACCTACTTTCCCCGTTTCGTCCAGAAATGTATTATAACTTTTCAACGACGTTTTTTTTATTAAGAGTAAAAACGGAAACTCGTTTTATAGGTTAGTTTTCTTTATAACGATCCCGTTTTTAAACTAAAATTCATGAATTATTCATTTTTTTAAAAAATAAAACAGTCCTGAAATGAAATAAAAATGTTCAGGGGCTTGATCTTAAAAGTGAAAACTGAAACTTGGTTCATTATTTATTGATTTTTTAATTAGAAAAAGCCTTGAAACTAATTTTGTGCACATTTTCAGGGATTTATTTTATTAAAAGTAAAAACGGAAATTCGTTTTATAGGTTTTTTTTATATAAAAATCCCGTTTTTAAACGAAAATTGATTAAACGAAAGTTCAGTCAGGGGCTTTTTTCATTGGTGAAAACTAAAAACTATTTTGTAAACTAATCATCAATTGTCAGTTTTTAATGAAAGAAAAATAGCTGAAACTAATTTGATACACATTTTCAAGGACACTTTTTGTATAAAAAGTAAAAACTGAAATAGTTACAAAAATAGGAAATTATAGTTTATTATAAAAATAGTAATAACCTGAAAGACATCAATTAGAGGTCATCCACAAATGACGTTCTGGCATTTTCCTGATTTTTAGATCCCCTCCCTCGGAAATGTCAACTGACTATTCGGACGTCCTCTTTCCTTCAAATTCCTCGAACCCCCTTCCCTCCCCATGTCCGGTTTTCG
>JAQIXS010004743.1:0-14310 GCA_034700785.1 Rossiulus vilnensis
GGACGCGCACCCGTTCCTGTCGCGCTTTGTGAATCGCTCTCCGAAATTGGACTGAAATTCGGGTAAATGCACCGAAACGGGGTGATCCCCCGATGAATAAGGGATGACACGTGACGGGTAGACAACCCTAGCTCGGCTTTCGTGTCGATCATTTGTCCGGAATTCTCGGACGCTTCCGGAAACTTAGATATACTGAAGTCGGATGGGTACAATTTTTTTTTTTTTGAAAATGAAAATGTCACGTTTTTCCTCAAAAAAATTGGCGAGCATGTCGAATGAAGGGTGCCAAACCATAAGGTGCCAAGTGCCAAGGAATGAACTTGTCTGGAGGGGAAAAAGCTGAACAGGGCCTGCGTAGCACTAATTTGGTTTCGTTCAAACGACATGTTCAAACGTTTTATTACGAATGCAGAAACGGGAACGTTGTGACGCAATTGTTTTTTGTCGAAATGTTTCGATCAGTAAAGTCGTATGTGCCACACGTGTTGCACTACCACCAATAAGCGTTCAAAACATCCTCATCTGTTATGGCAAGTATTGACATTTAATTGCGAAAGCAGAAAAGAGAACTTACTAAAACAATTGTGGTTTTGAACTTTTTTTTTCTAACGGTCGTATGTGCCACACGTGTTGCACTACCACCAGTAAGCGTTCAAAACATCCTCATATATTATGGCAAGTATTGACATTTAATTGCGAAAGCAGAAAATGAACTTAGTAAAACAATTGTGGTTTTGAACAATTTTTTCAAACGGTCGTATGTGCCACACGTGTTGCGCCCCTAATAAACGCTCCAAACACCTTCTCTTGTGGCAAATAGGGCAGCGACGCATTGGCATCCTTCCTTCATGCATTTTGACATCCAGGTTTCAAAAACAAGCTTCTGAAACATGTTGTGTTTCGGAATACTGGCGGGGTCAACCTTGAATAACCTTTGTTCATGTTAACCTTAGCAACGTTTGCTGTTAAATATACGCGCAGGTGGCGTAATGGCTCCTACGCTGCATTAAGGCTATACGAGTCGGGCACTTACGACCTTGTGATTCATCTTTGATTGGTGAAGCTTTTAAAAGCTCTTGAGAAGACACTCAGGTACAAGAATGGTAACAATGCGACCTTGAAAAAAACCGTTTCATAAGTTGATGGGGGAAACTAAGGAAGAGCATGAATAGGTTAGGGAAAAAAAATCCTGGAAAGATGTGTAAACTCATGAAACACGATTTTCACTTGAAAAACACTGACATCAGTAATGTTTCTACAGATATCAATATCATGAGCAGTACATTTTCACAAATTGCCCCCAGTGATATTTCTTACTGACACGTAGGTGTAGATGCAATCAAGTTTGATTTTAAACATTTAAAATCCACTACTGAGGTTTTCAGCGGAAGCAAATATTAGTGCAAATCATTACATCATTTTTAGCGATGTCAACCCAGTATGTGATTCTCTGTGATACGACTGTCATTCTCAATTCAAATCACTATCTATATACACTGATTTTTGAGACTACTGATATCAGTATGCTTTGTAAGTTTTTTCGACTACCGATATATTTGTATTGATATACCAGTATATTTGTACTAATTACACTGATCTGTCCACAGGACATATACACTGATGAGTAGATAGCTTTTACTGATAACACTCACTACAACCGATATGCTGATTTGTACATGTGCTGATATTTGTATCCACCAAAAAACCTCAGTAGTGATTTTAAATGTTCAAAGTCAAACTTAATTGCTTCCATATGTCACTAATAAACCATCAACTAGAGACGTTAAAGACTGAAAATGTTCAGCTACTCATATCACTGAGCTCACTGATGTCATTACGGCTCTTGCAAACAGTAAATCCGTAGTGAATTCAAGAGAGCAAAACAATGCTGTTGGCGATTGGCACTTTCGCTTTTTGGGCAGCAATTTGCGTTGCAACCACCGTGCAGGTGATAAGCGCCATTAGACGTGCAATGCGCATGAGGAAGCCATCCGTCCAAAATGGCGCTTATTAGCGAAAACGGACGATTTGTCAGCTGCGGTATTTTCAGTTTCGCGATTTCTCTCCAGGGCGGAATGGATCGGGTGAACGACTTAACGCGCGAGGCCACTTAACGCCCCGTTAACTCCAATCGCACGCGCCGATGCCCCCTGCCGGCAGCTTGAGTCAGGCTTGGCCGTAATCTCCAGAACCCTGCCAGACAAATGTTTAACTTGCTTTATCATTGTTACTCAAGCAGTTTCAGAAATGTTCCGGGTTGAGAAAAAAAACACGTGAAAGGTGAAAGAATTAAGAAGTAAACATGAACCATTCCATATATGGTATGGCAAAATGGTATATCAATTATGCCCAAATGCTGTTTATGCAAGTCCATAAAATCCATGTTTCTACATTCTTTAGACGACCATACAGCATATTTACGGATATGGCCATCCATGTATCTAAATGTTAACCTGGAAAATATAACAAAGGAACTTATATATTAAGATGACTTATCCCATATATGGTTAGACCAGAAATTGCTCCATATGCTATTAATACAAGTCCATCAAATCCATGCTCAACGTATTTTCAGATATGGTCATACATATAGGCTATCCATGCATTCACATCTGGAAAATATAATAAACTAGGGTATTAAAATTAAAATTGTATATACATTTTGGGGGCATTAAAGTAAGTATGGGCCGTCTTGTATGGACTTTATGGACAACAGTATTTGGGAATATATGCCCCAATACTGTTGTCCATACAATTATGCATATCTATATACGTTTTTTTTACATTCTTACATATGATCATGTATGTCGATATATTTAGATAAACACAGATTTCCCAAAATGCAATTGGCTTCCCCTCCCATAATGCAGCTGGTTCCACTCTTCACTGCACTTGGTTCTCCACAATGTCCATGTCTGAAACCTGTGCAAAAATGTCTTCAGAAAAATGCCAAAATCCTGGATTTGGAAACGTGCATTTTGCGGCCATGCGTAGTGCGCGTCAGAGCGGGCTAACCTCGGCCAAAAGCACCTTAATTAAGGGGGTTGCACCAAAGTAAACCAAGGTGTGAAAGAGCTGCACCGAGACAAAGGAAGGGGTTCTGCGCTCGCATGATCCCCTTGCCGTGAATAACCTTTGTGGTCGGACGTGGCATCAAAACTCTTCATTCCTGGGTCCTCCATTCTTTTCTTTTCAACATTTTTCTCACGAAAAACGCATCTCTTCCATTGTTGGGCTCATAGTCGGTAAGCAAGCCCTGCACGCCTTACTAACCCCAAATGCGTCTTAATTTGAGGGATTATCTACTGCCCCCAACACGCCTTGGCTTTTATTATTAAACTTTTTTTCGAGGCTTAATTAGCAGCCCATTTGATAAAATAATATGCTAAACTGGAAATCTTGTTAAAAAAAACCGCTTAAAACTCCAAGTTTGGATAGGCTATTAGGTTGTGACAAATCTTGATACTTTTAGATATTTATTGTAAAGTCGGCTTTGTAAAGAGAATAACAGTGAAAATGTCAGCTTTAGATAAGATAGCAACAATATTGAAATCCAAAAATTTTAAAGGATTGACGTTTTAGATGTCACCGCATATTAAGCTTTTCACAGCTGCTTTCGAACCGGTTTTTTTCAAGGTCGCATTGTTACCATTCTTGTACCTGAGTGTTTTCTCAAGAGCTTTTAAAAGCTTCACCAATCAAAGATGGTTCACAGACTTGTACCTCGAATTTCCCAAAATCCTATAGTCCTTAAGGAGTATTCAAGCTGAACTTTGCAACAGTGTTGATGGGCTTCTGTCTGTTTTAACCAAGCACTTATGACCTGCATGGACACTTACAAGTATCTAAAACCTGAGTCTATGTTCCAGAGTTTTTTTGATTTTTTTAGTTTTCCTAGGCAGTGTCTCTTATCTTTTACAAGATGTCTGGGTGAGCTTGTCATATGCCAAAAGAAGCCCTGCCCAACGGATTATGGGAAGACTTTAAAAGCGAAAGCGCTGAGGGTCATCAATCCCTACAAGTGCTAATTTGAGGTGACTCTTGTGTGCGATATCTGGTTGACAACTAACGTTTCTGACGTTTTTGGATGAAAGATGCCTAATCTTTTCATAAATAAATCGGTAGCCTATCTTGGCATGAATGCGGCATGTTCAACGATAAGCGATAAGCCTGACATCTTAATGAGATCGAAATAAGCTCTTGGAGATAACCAGTGGCAGCTGTTTATAGTTTCCGTCTCCCCAGACATCACTTTGTGACAAGTGCAAAATACCAGGATTTTGTGGGAATTTATTCGACGATAATTGGTGTTTGACAGTGGCTTCTCAGCTGCAAATCCCAGCAAAAGATTGAAGTATTGCGAGTTCCACACCAGAAATCTCTTGAGATTGTAAGGGAATAAAAGATAAATTAAATTTGAAACTGTTTTTCTTATAATTTATAAATAAAATTATTTTCCCCCTACACTACACTACACTACAGATCGAATGGCACTGCCCATAATGCTGGGGTCCATGATTGCGAAGGATTAAGAATCTTGAACTTTTAAGGGAATTGTACATATATTTCAAGATATTTTTCGCTTGATTATTCATTGCTCTTCTGTCTTCCCCACACTACACTACACTACAGATCAAATGACATTTTATAATGTTGGGTGTCCAATCGCAGTTGGTCTGCCCACTTGATAGTGTGTATCTCTCTTGAGTTTAAGTTGAGAGGGATATCGCGAAATTGACTCTCAGAACCGAGCCCACTTGAACTTTTCTGAGAATCTATTGATAGTTTATCAAAATCATCATGTCGTTACTGCTAACATGGAACACTATCAACTTTTTTTAAACCGTTTCAAATCGGTTGGAATTTAGACAGTTACTCGCTGAAATAAATAATAGCTACATCATTGACTCGCTGGAGTAACTCTGATACAGAAATCTCAGCACTATGTCCACGTGCAAGATCAAACTCTCGACAGCTTTCAGATAGATGTACAATTTTGATTGCTACGTAGTCTCAGTAGCTCGCGAGAGTGACTTGCCACCAGCACTCTCAATCCCGTGTCTAACTTGCAATTTTTACTCTCGATGGGCAACTAATAAAGCTCTTAAATCGACACCAAGCATGAGAGCTGCATACAATCAGTGGTTCGCTGGAGTAACTCTCATTACTCTCCGAAAGCACTCTTAACCCAGTGTCCACTTGCAACTATTTAATATCGGGAGGCGGCATCGAATTTTCATTGTTCCAACACCACTCTCAAGTCTCAATCCCATGTTCTCTTAAATTGTTTTATTCTTTTTCTATCTGCTGTTTCAAATAGATTCAGATTTTAAATACAGGGAAATTCCTCTTGCTGGACACCTCTCTAAGTTAGACACCCCATCATGTTGGGCAGTTTTTTCATGCACCGAACATGTCCCATAAGAATTATCTTTAGAGGAAACCTCTCCAAGTGGGACACTCTTTTATGCACCACAAATATTGAAAAAAAAATCCTGTATGTTAGGTACAGTTTGTACCGAAAAATGTATGCGATCACAGAAAAAACCTTCATCGTTTTAAATTTAATGAGAATAACCCTCATATATGAAGTTGGGCATGCTTTGACATACAAGCATATGCCATATATCAGCATAAAGTATATTTGCATGTATGGCCATGTTTGCCTAAATGTCCCTTCAAGGTCATATACATGGCCACGCATACGTACTGTCTTGTTTGGAACTTAACATTTAAACTATGCACTTTAATTGTATATGTTTATTTCCATCTATGATAATTGACAAGTATGACCATTCATGGCTATATATGGGACATCAGATGGCTTGATTGGCCAAATGCACTGTACATGTATGTTTTTTTCGGCATCCAGGTGGCGCCGCCGTAGCGCTTTGCTAAAACTCGCGAAATGGGACGCAGTTTTGAGTCCGTATCGCACAAAGTGGCGAGATGGGGAACAATTGTTCTGGGAGAACAATTCACGTCCCACAACCGCACAATGGCCGCTTTCGAAACGCCGAATTTTCCATTGACGAAGGCCCCCCCCGGAACGCACACCTCCCCCGCGGGAACAATGCGCAACGATCGCAATCGTGTTCGGTAACATCGTCGGAGGGGGTAGCACCAACCTTGCCCCCTTGACCCGGCCAAATCGGGGCGCGAACGACCCCGATTCGATCCGGTTGTCTGCGGCGCTGGTGCCGGGGAAGACCCGCTGAGGTTCGTTAGCGAGGTCGGGATAATTAGTCTCCGGTAGGGTTTCATGGAGAAAAATATCAGTATGTGATTCTCTACTTATTTCAGGATGATTCCGTGTTAAATTCTTAACTGATGTCACTATGGGCCATATAGTGGTT
This sequence comes from Rossiulus vilnensis, assembly GCA_034700785.1. Taxonomy (NCBI): domain Eukaryota; kingdom Metazoa; phylum Arthropoda; class Diplopoda; order Julida; family Julidae; genus Rossiulus; species Rossiulus vilnensis. Next base: position 6,357 of record JAQIXS010004743.1, read on the forward strand.
TTTGGGACTACTAATATCAGTAGGGTTAGTGATATCACTACATTTTTACTAACATACTAATATACATGTATTGATATTAGTAAAAAAAAAATGTGGTGGTATCACCAACCTTATGATCAGTATATTTGTCCTGATATCTACTGTACTGATTATACTGATCTTTCCACCAGGGTAACCCGGTATTCGTCAATTTCGCATCCTAAAATGAACAGGTGAAGCTGTAGCATGGCGTCTACAAGCCTGGAGAACCCTCCCTGGAGGAAAGATCAGTACCTGGTCAGTACAACGTAACAGTACATACAAATCAGGAAATCTGGGAAGCTAACTATATCAGTACATCTGTACTGGTATCAGTACGCAACTGTACTTATACCAGTACACATCTAGAATGGTACCAGTACACAACTGGACTGGTACAATGTATTATAATAATAATAATACGTTATTCCAAACAGGAAAAGGACACCAAATGGGCAGAGAATGCCCCTTACATGGACCCGTCAATACTAATATACAAAGTAAGACCAAATAGTATTTTCCGGGGTGAAAGCATAAGGTTATTTTATTAAATACTTTTAATATGTTCACAAGTGATCAACCCAAATTGTTAGAAATAAATAAACGCGATGCTAATGCAATTGCTTACCAATGTTATTAATGGCATGTCCATACCCTGGATACGAATATATAGTGACATTAATCGGACATGTTAAATGGTGTTACAGAAGTTCTTCAATTGAATCCGCATTGCCCACAAATTCCGACAAAAATCAATCGCAAAATTAGCGCAATTGGGGCGGGGGGGGGGGTCCGCCCCCCTTTCCCTCCCTCGCGTTTTGGTGATAACACTATTTACGTAATTTTCTGGAAATTAATCACGACAAGGTTTGTTTATGTTTCGCTCTGCACTCTTATCACACCGGGGGCTTCTCGTCAACAGCAGATTGCGGTTGTAACCGGTTGCGGAATTCTGCAGAAAATACATGCATTCCGTCAAAGATTACGGGGTTTGAAGAGTGAAAGCAACTGTTTCTTTGAGCACATTAATTATGCAGGTGTTGGTTGAACTGGGATATTCCAATAGACCGATAGCACGGAAGAACGAGTCCCATAACGATGTGCCGTCTGCTGGGCGTCGGTGTGGCTTTCTCTATGCTAGAAGGCATAATCTATAAGCTGAATAACTCATTGGTTGAGGCTCAGATCGACTGTAGGTTTGGACAGATGTTGATCCATTGCTTATCCTGGTGAGAAGATCAGTATGTGATTCTGTACTGATATCACTATGTATAGTGTAGTAGGCTATGAAGGTTTTTTACTAATGAGATTAGTATGCTTGGTGATATCACTGAACGTTTTCACTAATGTATCATCACAGCGTAGCAGATACATGTATCTGCTATGCTGAATATACTTGCATACTGATCTTTCCACCAGGGTAATCCCCTTCATTAATTTTATAGCCTTTCAATCGTCCTCATTTGCTTTCTGCCCAATTTTCTCCAATTATCTTCCTGCTACATTCCTTTTCTCGTTTTTTCCTACTTAATTCATTTCGTCCCCTGCCTTCTTCATTGGTGTGTTCTTATTGCTCTTCCATTCATTTTATCTCCATCCCATCATCCTTCATTTCCTCTCTTCCCATTACGTTCCCTTTCTTTAAATGTTTTCCCATAACTTCTTCCTACATAGATTTCTGCTCCTTGGTTTCAATTTATTTACTCAGTCCTGTTTTCTGTCCCTTTATCGTCTTGTCCTATTATAGTTTCAAACTGTTCAGTATTTCCTTCTGCGAAATGCACTTCGGTTCGAAGTCAGTTTGCAGCTGCAAATGCCATCTGACAAAACAAACTTAGAAGAATGTAACTTTTTTTGGAGAAAATGCAAACAAACTATGGGAAAGTGATTGTTAGCAGCATGTTTTCATCCTGTCTTTGGCAGTCTTGAAATAGCCGTACATACTATAGGAATGTGCTTGCTTTGTCTCATGTTCACCAAGGAACACAATGAACATGCAGCAGCCCATGTACGAACCGTACCCAGAACACGTTGGCTTCCCCAGGTCAAATTGGATATGGTCATGCATTGGGGTTCCATAGTACCATGTATTACATGCAATATAACTAAAATGTTAACTTTAATATATGTTACTGTATTACATTTTCCAGGCATGACCGTATCTGTAAATATTGACTTATGTTTTGACCATATACACACATCCTCTATGAACATGCATTTTGCAGCTGTACCAATATATATGTATGTTATATTTTCCAAATATGGACATAGATAAGAATGACCATATCTGTAAATCATTCCTTCATTGATTTACGAATGTGATTGGTATGTCATTGGTATACGAATGTGAAAACACGTGGATATCTATGGGCATATATGGATGTGAATGGACCCTTTCTGGTCTAAACATAAGCTGCGTGAGATGTTACATGTTCATATGTGGCCCATATTTGTTTTCCACCGGAGGTCCATCATACAAAGTGAACTCAAAGGAAAACCAAAACAAACTGCCAGTTTTTGACCTTCAAATGTCCTTAATTATTCTTTAAAAACTGCCTGAGCTGAATAAGGTATGAACAGCCCTTGCATTTCAACATCCCTAAATGATATACAAGTATAGATATGGCAGGAGGGGGGAGGGATATTACTAAAGGTAGGAAAACACATCCATGTGTATTTTGACACGTGAACTGAAGGAAGACAACCTTTGTTTGGATTTCATTCATTTTGATATCGGCTTATCAGTGACATCACAGTGTCCTAAATTCCCTCTGAACTTGGCCACCAACGTTTCCAAAGCCTTTTGTACACGCAGGTTTAACTGGTTCGCTTCCGGCAGCCCCGTGCCATCTCGCGTTTTTATCAATTCGCCAATATTGAAGAACTGGGTATTTTCGGGAAATCAGGAACGTGTCGCAACCCGGCACGCGTTTGTTTGCTGAAGCTGATAACCCTCGAACTGCGTCGCGATAGCGGTTAGAAATTTGGCACGGCCAATTTTCTATCAAACCGGATGAAAATGTACGATTTCCATCAACCGTTTTGCGTTGCTCACCAACCGGTGCCCGGAGGATCAGTAATGCTACCATTAAAAATGTACTGGAAATGCAAAAGTCATGGAATCCAAGGTGAAACAGGTCGATGGGGAGCAATGTTCATCAAGCACTTCGGATTACGTCTTTGCACCATCATGTACATCATTTTCATGGTCTGTGATGATTTGGAACGTGGTACCAGTTGTGGATTTTGGTGTTAATGCAAAGTTTTAAGACTTTCATTTCCTACATTACTTTACATGTTACGCCCACGGTGTTCCGTTAGATTATAACGAACACCAATGAAATTCAACATTTAGCAATATTGTGATATGTTTTGTGATAAACGTGACTAAAATTTCACGTTGTAACTCAAGAATTATTTTTAAATCATTATTGGGTTCCTAAATTTTTTTGCATAAATGTATTGTACTACATTAGTTTTTTAAAAAAAAATTTTTCATTGCATATAACTGTGTGGAATGATTTACAGATATGGTCATTGTTATCTATGTATAACTTTTTATACATTAAAACTGAATGCTGTAGCTTAATGTTGATTCATATTTCTCATGTTTTTGATGGGTTTTGACTAGAAACAAAAGTTTAAATATTGGGGTCCAAAACCGCCCCGGGTTCTTACATGAGGCCATGAATTGTATTTATACGGAAGTAAATTAGCGATGTGGTTCCCCCTGTTTTTTTTAGTTTTGACATCTGCACTAGTCTTAAATAAGAAGCTTAGCATTGCATTAGCATAATTTGCCGTAAAATAAACTCACATGACGTGAAAGCCATGACTAACTTTAAGGGTAGTTTGTTGTTGTTTTTAAATCTTGTCCATGGGTTGAAGGGTTATCACAGTTCAAATTCTGGTAAAGATACAATTTTCGCACTTCCGGTCAGGTCAAGATGGCAGTGAGCTCATCCTGCACCCAGCGAGAATCCCAGCTGCTTTAACTTCAACCCCGTAAGGGTTTATTTTTGAAACAAATTATTAAAAAGAAGGAAAAAAGTGTAGTATCCAGCTGTTCCCACGCTTACCTTTTCGCCAAGAAATCCCCGCCGCTCGTAGATGGCGCCACCGGCGTTTCCGCAGAAAGCGATTGCAATTATGACGTCATTAACAGACCGCACGTAACGCGCCTTAACGCGGGCCTGGCTAGAGGTCAAATGGGGCTAACGGTTCGGACGCTATCGCCCTAATCTAATTATAATCGGCGATTAGGGGAGATTTTAATCGGAGATTTTCGAAGACGATCCAATGAAATGTTTCCAATGGGATTATTTTTTTCTGATAAACTAATCTGCGATTGGACGCGACGTCATCACACGAATTAGATCACGTGTTCGAGCACGAGATTATGGTTTGTGAATTACTAAGACGCAATTAGAAGCCAGGAAACCAACCGTGAAAATATCCTGGAAAAATATTGAGTGAAAACTCGTTATAAATTTGATATGAGGGATTACTGTTTTAAGACGTGTAATTGCGCATAGCTAAAAATAGCTGCACGTGTGCATTTATATAACTTGTATTTACATGGCTAGTTATTAACAATTATCCTTATGGTGGAGGGAATTTCAGGAAATATTTATTTTGGAAGTCAGAGTTAATTAAAGGTCCACACCAGAAATCTCTTGAGATTGTAAGGGAATAAAAGATAAATTAAATTTGAAACTGTTTTTCCTCAGGTCATTGAAAGTCATGATTTTCATACTACATGAATGAAATATTTTGCCTTTGATTGATTCACTGGGCATGTTAGTACATTGCATTGAAATTAATTTCAAAAGAATTTCTCGTAAATGCGAACATGTTCAGCAGTTAATTACCATTTTCTGTCCTTTGATGCCATCTAATTAAAGCATGTCAAGTTACTCTTCGGAATACAGCTAACTTTGATATATACATGTATGTGTTGAAATTCTGTGCAGCATCTGAATGGCTTTGACGAATTTTAACGGTATGGAAAAGTTATGGAAAATCGCGGAATTTACAGTCCCAAATCCAAAGACTATAATTACTAGTTATCAAAGTCTAAATACATGTAGGAACCTGGGGACTTCGCCTTCTTAAATCGTGTAGCATTCTTTGCACTTTCCAGTGGTCAGGAAAATGTGTTTTAAAAAAAAGATAATAATACATCTCCCTGCCCATTCCAAATGCGAAAAATATGAAATATGCGAATGGTGTGTGATTTATAAAAGGGGAGTTTCCCATTTGTATTGATGCATGACTGATAGTGTCCTGCCTAGACTTTAGGATCAACTAATAACTAGCAATTACAGTGTGTCTATAGGATTTGGTACCTCAAATTCCACGATTTTTCTAGGGCCTGTGGGGATTATGACCTATTTATGAATATCACCACAGGCTGTTTTATATATTAAAAATCTTAAACACACTGAACGAGATATATTAATATTCAGTTTTCATTAGCAAACCATGCTAATCGAAAACTTGAGCTGTGCGGTTGAATACACACGTTACAATTTTTGGTGCATGCGATTCACCAATTGAGCTTGGAACATTCAAATGCGGTAATGCTACATTGCGCTTTATTCAGAATACGTGATAATGATTAGCGGTAATTTGTGCTTACGTGTTAAATGTATTTTTTTTAAAAAAAAAAACAACTCCCAGCAAATTACGATTCTGGCATTTGTCTATACTGGGAAGGTACTCCACAATCAACCTCCTCGAAATTTGATATCCAAAAATAGGTGGGGATGAGCTATTCATTGCCAAACTGGTCTAGGAGCAGGTGTTGACCTCTCCCACCTGTCGCTCGGGGGCGCTACTGCGCCACTTCCGGAATGGAGTTCCGCTCCGAGTGTCACTGTCGCTGCCGGTAAACCCTTGACCTCGTGACCTTGGCCAATTGATTGCGGTCTGATGGGGACCGGCCAATCCTAATCGAAATCAAACATTTCCAAGATGGCGGTGGGTGGGGCTCGATTTGTCTTTGGTGAAGTGCCATCAACTTTGGGACGACGAATTCGTACGTCGTTTGTCTGTGATGATATTTTTTTTTTCTTTGGTGCGTGTTAAAGCAAACAGTTTTCTTGTTGCGGGAGGTGCCAGTTGGAATTACCAAACATTGGTAACATTAGAAGAAGAAAAAATGGTAAATGGCGTAATTAGCAATTGACTAATTTGTCATTGGCAGCTAACCACGATGTTAGGCCGATTAAAACTAAAGGTTTGATGGCGGCGGGTATGGTGTTTTGACACAATTTAAATAAGGTTGTCAATTCGATGGTATGTGTTTTTTTTCGATGTTCGATTAGGAATTTTTAATTGGCATTATAAGAGTGGTTTTGATTGGGGCGGATGAATACATTTGTATATAGATTTGTATCTTGGCTTCGGTATCTTGACTTTAATGCGTCGTTTGCATCTAACTATGACACAAATTAAACATTTGTCTGTAAAAAAAGAACATGTTAAGTCCGGGTTTATGCTAACAATTTACCAAATCGTTTCCATGACCTTCCCTGGCCAACCCAAGTCAATTTTGTTTGCATATGGTAATTTCTGGGCTACTGCATTGTTATCAGCAGAATAAACGAAAATATTACTATTCATAAGCTAATATTTATAAACAGTTCCTTAGTAGCCTACTTAGAACACCTTCCATGGGAAGTGACAATGGGAATTCAGTGCATATTCCTGAGGGATTTCCTTGATTTTCGAGTAAAAGAACTGTAAATTTTTTTCAGTATCCTCCCAAACCAAACTGCCCAATGATTAAGTTTGATAACGAATTTTATAACGGGTTTAAAAGAGTGTAATAAAACTTCACTGGTGGAATTTATTGCCCTGAATTTCAAGCAGGAATTTGCCGACAAATTTCCATCAAGAACTAATGACCTGCAGACATTCTGACGGTAATTTAACGAAAAAGAGTAGGAGTTTGCGGCCAAAAACACTAACTTGATTAACATAGCAACTTGAACTATAAAATATAAATGAATGCACTGGTCATTTTGCGCTGCCCGGAAGTAGAACTCAAATAGGAAAATTCTGGAAACTGCAAAATGTAGCTATTTTCTTTAATGCTTTGCTGAACCCTTCATTGTAAATTGGTATTCAGGGTCCCCACTAACCTGGAAAACCTGTAAAGTCAGGGAAACTTCAAATTTCATTAAATGATCTTTTCATAGAACACTTTCACCTTTTGAAATAAATAAAAATGTCAGTAATCGGTAAATTTTGTTTCCATTTTATTCTACAAGCCTTTTTATTACTAAGTCAGGGAAATTCTTCAAACAGTTCTTTCATCGGAAAATGAATTTCATTTTGAAGGGAACCCTGAATGATGCCCATCATGCACAAAATAACATTGCTAGGATTGCTAAATTTATTTGTCCTCACGTAGAATCAGTTGTCCACTAGGTGCTCTCAGAATTTTCCAATTATCTATATGGAACTTTACTTAAAATTACCTCCGATGCCCATTCCATTTATTTTCCAAGGATTTATTTTTTGTATGAATGACACATTCTCGAATATAGCTAGAAAATAGCTCAGATTCTAGTGGACGACCAATTCCATACTTGGGAAAATAAATTTAGCGAAAAGTTATCGGTCGGCCTTCCCTGGAGAAAAGATCAGTATGTGATACTCTTCTGAAATCAGCTTGACTTTATACTGATATTGCTATATTTTTGGGACTGCTGATATCAGTATTATAGTGGTTTTTGAGATTAATATCAGTATAGATAGTGATATCACTACATTTTTTTATACTAATATCAGTATATTTGTGCTGATATCTACTGTAGCCTACTGCTTATACTGATCACCAGGGTTAAGCGTTATACCTCGTTCAGACAGGATTCCAAACGCGTTCGGTTTCGCCGAACGGGATCGAAACGCGAGCACGAAATGCAAT
>JAQIXS010004744.1:0-14309 GCA_034700785.1 Rossiulus vilnensis
TATCTACTGTACTGATTATACTTATCTTTCCACCAGAATGGTTTCTGAAAAAAAAAACGTAAGACAAAAGAAAAGGGAAAATATTTTCTACTGATTCGTATCATGTATTCTATTAGAAAAGTGCCTTTGAATGCCTGGCTTGAAAGTCCGAAACAAGTCCGAGATTGAAACAGGTAGTTTTCACTCGGATGCGCAACCGCATTTCATGGGAAATTTCCAAATGTCCGTGCGTTTTATTCGCGATCGTTTTCAGACGCCGAATTAGCATTCCGAATGCACCGTATCGTCATCCATTGTTGAATCCATCGATCAAATGATAATAAAAATCTTTTTTTTTTGATGGCGTCCCCTCCCTCGTCTCGGAAATTTGCCTATGACAACTGTTATTTCGACGGTAATAGATTTTTTTTTGCTTAAGTAGGGCCTGGTGCCTGAACTGGATGTCCAAAAAAATCCAACAAACAGGATGCGTTTTGGATACATTTCCACCCGAAATTCCATCATCCATTTCTCCCAGATCAATTACCTTAGGAATGCCGTTAAAGCAGCGGTGATATAAAACACAAGGCGGATAGGGAGGCAGTGGGAAAAAAGCGGAAGGAAAACAAGTGTTGTGCAAGAAGCAAACGCCATTGCAGCCTTCTTTCTCATCGTAATGCTTTTTCTATCGACGGATTACTTGTCGTGTATTTACCATTTGTCTGTTAGGTTTTTTTTCTTTCTTTCTTACTTTCATTCTTCTTCTTCTTTCCTGTAAAACTGGGGTGTATGGCGCCTCCAAAACCCCCTGAAAAGCATCTCCTCTTATTGAATTTCCATCCGCTGCCAACATTTTGCCATTATTGCAGCCATTGGTGCGGTTGACGTCTGCTTTATGGCAATTGGCTGATTCAATTTCTTGCTCCCAATTACTAAATTCGCAGTCGCGGGGTGCGCTGTATAAATAAAAATCCATATTAAGTTATAAACTAATTCCGACGCCTTCTTTCCTGACGAGAAAATTTTCCCCAAATTGCATCCTTTTGTTCTGCCTGCTGTCGCTCTGGCGAGGGCTGTTTAATGTTTTCCGTATCAAATCGCATTTCCTAATTATTATAACCAACGAGCGTGAACCGGATTTCATTCTCACGATCACGCTCGCTTCAGGTTGGCATTTATGACTTTCGATAAAACACGCCCAGAATATGAGATAATATTAGAGGTATCGGTTTGCACGTTCTGCTTATGTATTGATTCATGCACATGTGCAATGTAGTCATGTAGATGTGGAGATTTTAAAAGCTCAGATTTGTTAATGAAATTTTTATGAAAATGATATCTTTCAGTAACGTCTGAATATACATGAATATATGTATATTTCTTGTTGGTTAAATTTATCTTATCTTGTGTAGTTAAAAAAACCATGAACCATGAACAAAATAAGCGTGTATCCATATATTTTGGTCATGAATTTGTTCAGGTTATTTTTTTAATTCTTCACAAAAATAAAAATTGAATTAAGGACGAAAAATTGTTATTAAGACTCCAATGCCCAACTTCTAAGGTTTCAGTGGGGAAGAGGAGGAAAAATCATTTTTGAAGTATACCAAATTTGTGCAACATGCATGCATACATTTGTGCAAGGTAGGGAAAACATTTACTGATGCATTTTTGCTTACAATACTCAATATCATTGCTATGTTTAGCTTCTCTTGTCTACAATTGAAAAAACAATGTCAGCTAACCTTTTAAAAGGGTTTTTATCCTTCATCCCACTGAAACCTTTGAAGTTGGGCATTGAAGTTTCGATGTTGAACTTTTTGTACATGACTTTGAAAGCACAGAGGTGTTTATGCTTTTGTTACGAAAATGTCATGTTTACGTAATTTCTGCATATGCATGTAGGTAGACAAAACATGTATTCATGTGATTTTTTTCAAAAAGGATTTGTTTCTCCTCCCTACAGAAACCTCTAAAGTTGGGCATATGAGGATTAATAACGTTTTCATGTTATTTCAGTTTTTTGTACATGTAATTTTGTACACGCTGATACTAGTAAGCTCAGATTTGTTTATGAAATTTGCCTGAAAATGTTATCTTTTAAGTAATGCCTGCATATATATATATATATATATATATATGCAGGCTCCAGACTGGGCATTTGGTAGTAAAACATTTACTCATGCATTTTTCTTTTAATATATTGATAAAATTGCTATATTTATCTTCTCTCGTGAAGAATTTAAAAAAAAACATGAAAAAATCTGTCAGGCAACCTCCGAAAAGTTTTTCCCTCCCTGAATGCTCCGAAGTTGGGCATTAGAACTTAGTTTAATAACATTTCCATATAAATTCAATTTTTTTGTACATGTATTTGTGTACATGTTGAGACTTCAAAAGCTCAGTTATGTAATAATACTGAAAACATAAATGGATATACACTATGTGGACGTACATGAATATGTATTGACTTGTATGGATTTGATGGATTTAAATAAACACAACACGTATATGGGCATGTATGGAAATAAATGGACATATTACCATACGATACCATTCGTGGCCAATTTCTGTTCCAACCAAATATATGGCTCATATTTACTTCTTCTACCCAGGTCAATCTCCATGGACTTCATTTTTTTAATATGGGGTCATAATAATGTAACAATATAAAAAACATATATGGACATATAGTATGCACAAGGACGTGTGGACTTGTATGAATTTAATGGGTTTAAATAAACAGTATATGGGCATATATGTAATAAATCATACAGTATGTCCATTATAGGTCAAATCTTCATGCATTCCAGCATCGGAATTATTATTAAATGAAACAGGGACCCGGGCAGAAACGCAGTTTTCTTTCAGGCATTGTTACTTTCTGGAAAGTTGGTGGTGAATGATAGTGCAGCGATTCTTAATGCTGGACATTTGTGTAAATTGAAAATCGCCTTTTTTGCTAAGTGCCACACGTTGACTTGCACAAATGGTGGTCTGTCGTGTTATTTAGCACCATGTCTGAGAAATCGCTGCCAACGTTATTGCTTGTAGAGGACCGTGGGCTGAAAGAAGAGCGAGTTAAAGCCACGAAACTAAAAGCGTGTCCATTGTTAAATCTGGCGTTAAAATTACGATAAAAAGCCATCGCATCGTGCATGGATTAACAGTGGACAACTCATTTCCTTTTTGTGCACTGCATCAGCCGTCTTTGGTCTACTCTTCCCTCTCTGTATTCAGAGGGAATACTATGTAATGCAGCCTTAGAAAACATTTCCGATCACGTATTGTGTAAAGAAGAGCTTGACTTAAGTCTTTAAGGTTGTACACCAGTCAAGTTGCTGCTTTACGAGGACAGATTATAAGCTCTTTTTGCCAGCCAAACGCAGCGCCACTGAAAAAGATTTTCAGTTTTCAGGTCGACCTTTTTCTTATCCCGACAAATAATAGTCGCGACTAAGCGTAATGCCAAGCTTTTAGAGAAAATCCCTTCATAATTTAAAACCTTGAATAGCAATGACACTAAAAGCATAATCGAAATTGCGACGTGTTTCACTTTGAAGTTTTGGAATATTTTAAAGTGCTGGCAAATGCGATGGAAATAAGAATTAGTTTTTTCTGGAATTTATTTCTTTGAAACCGAATTAATCTATGATATTTTCAAAATCACATTGAGATAATGTTTGACATCAAATCCATTAAAAGTGCAATTCTCTTAAGCTGCTTTCACGCACATTGCTTATAAAAAGTAGCTGCAAACAGATCTCACCTCCATGTAAGGGCCAAGGGTTTTATTTCACTATCAATGAAGTCATGGTAACTGGATAGGAAATACGAAACTGATTTTAATACTGAGCCTGCCGTGAGTGTGTAACACGCGTTGCCCGAATTAAGGATATAGGCACTGAACCGAGTGAACTAAAGCTTAGGGTTCTTAAAATCTTAAATGGAAAATGTGTTATTTCGAAATTTTTAGACCTTATAAAACACTACTTTGATGTCGCAAGAATCAAGGTGTGATGTTCGAGGTGGCACGAAGGTTAAAAAAAAATGTGAAGGTAACTACAGTATTACGCTAAGGCCTGGTGGAAAAATCAGTATAATTAGTTCAATATTATAAGTACATACTGATAATAGTAAACATTGATGATACCACTAACCACTAGCCATACTGAAATTAGTAGTCCCGAAAAATCACTTTAATACTGATATCGGTAGTCCCAAAAACCAGTATATATAGTGAAATCGATGTAAAAGCATAGTGAAATCACTAATGTTATAGTGATATCAGCAGATTATCACATACTGATCGTTTCACCAGGGAGTCCCAAACGATCCCATTGATATCTAATTGCCCTAGACATTTAACTAATTACGACTAATAAAACGTAACTAAATTTCGAAATTTTTCGAAAGATCCCAAGCGGTTTTCACTTTTTATGCTATTAGTAACATCCATTTCTTAATCCCAAATCAGGAGGAGGGGTTGACGATACCCCTGTAACATCTACCTAGATGGAACAACCCCCAATTATCTATGATGGTTTACGGTCGATACCTTAAAAAAATGGTCATCCTGGCAACATGGACAGACACATGCCAATTTAACAAGCCCTGAGACGTCATCTCTGAATATAGTATGTTTACGGACCAGTCATTATCACTGTCCGATAATGGCCAACTTAACGTAACCAGAAAAAACCTTTTTTTTGCAATGAAACCTCCGAAGTTGGGCATCCAATTTTTTTTATTAGTATATTATAATAAAAAATAGTATGTATCGTGCATGTAGGCCTATATATTATATTATTGTAAATATTCAAACGGGATAAACAAATATACCGTTGATGTTAGGTTGTTTTCTGCATTGTGGACAAACTTTAGGGTAGGACTAGACATTTTCATTGGTTAACGTTGTACAATCCTATAAAAATCGATTCTTTCCAAAAAAAAAAGGTTGAGACGCTGGTGAAATAAAAGACAGTAGTTAGCGATAGGATAACGTTGTTTTTTTGCGGTTTTAAACTCGAAAGCAACCGAAACCGGATAAAAATGGAGCAGTTCAAGAAGCGTATCCTTTTGTTTCCTTCGCAGCAAATCCTTTTATTTATGAATCGTTCCATTATGCGTCAACGTTGATAAAGATCCAGGTTTTACTTTTCTGCCATTTGTGTTTCAAAAACACCGTAATTGCTCTTGAGGATCCCCTTAATGCGCCAGATTCGAGATCAGTCTGCGGGGATTAAACCCATGAAGCTTTTCGACATTTTGCTTTCTTGCACAAACACACACACACACACAGGCATGCGAGAGAGGAGTAATTAATGTTGATAATCCAAGAAATCCAAACGCACCCTCCCTCGCTTTAATAATTACCAAAAGCGTTTTTATTGAGCGAAAATAAAGGAAAAACTGGAGTGCCGACATAATCAGCGATGACATTATCTACTGCTGCATGCTTCAGGCTGCCTAAATGCAGTTTGCTTTTACTTCAAATGCTGCCATTACTGTTTCTGGAGTGGTTGCATCAGATACAGGATAAGAAGAGCCCTTGCTAGTGTGGTATCGCCAGAGCAGCCCTATGTACTGCTTCGCATACAGTAGACCAACTCTTGTTTCGTGCTTGTCCAAAGTAATTAAAGCAGGCCTCGAGTGGTTTCTGCTCACCATCAGATTTTGCAGAGAGCCTCTATGATTGGCCGAATAAATGGGACTTTAACCAAAGCGTGTTTGGGCGAGGATTTCTCTTAATTTCCCTTAGCTTGTTCACGTTTAATTGTCCTCTCCTTGCCAACCCCTCGTTTCCCATTATTGTAATACACGGATGCAAACATTGTTGTTTGTCCTGACCATTGCGCAACAAGCTGAAGGGATGTTACCTAAGGGCAATTAAATCAATGCCGGAGACGTTGCGGCCGCTATTGTTTCGGCTAATCTCTAATTAAATCCGAGAGCTGGGCAATGGGCATCGAAGCATAGTTTGAAGTCATTGGTTACATGCGGTTAAATTTCAGACAAACTCAAGTGCCACGTCTGTCGGTCTTGTTTTCGAGGGTTTGCCATTGAATGTCGTGACAGGAGACTGACTGCTTTGGCTCTAATGAAATATTTGACGCTAATCGGCGGGAATCGCTCGAATAGAAAGCTAAATTAAATAAACATCGAGACAGTTTTCACAAGTAATTTATTAAGTAATTAAATTATCGCTCTTTGATTTTTAGACATAAATTATAAATTGAAAAGTCCAGGTGCTGTTTAGAAGGAAATTTCAAATGTTGTTTCAAGTATAACTTCAACAAGTTTGTTTCTATTAAAAATAAATTTGCTGAAAAAAATTGTTAAAGATCGTATTCCGTTAGTCGCTTTATGTTCAAGTACCAAAATCGTCTTAACAATTGCATAGTTGCATGATTGATTTTTAATCGTTAAGGAGTAGTTGAGAAAGCACCAAATTTCAAATGTTGTTTTGAGTGTAAATTGTACAAGCTTATTTTTTCTATGAGTATAACTTTTGCCAGAAATCTGCTAAATTAGGTAAACCTGTGTACAGATAATTTAAGTATTCTCAAATAATTACGCAGTTCAATTAGTTCTATTTTAATTGTTGGCATCATTTCTAATTTTAAAATTCCAGTAACAGTTGAAGACACCAAATTTCAAATGGTTGTTGTTTTTAAAATACTTCTGCCAGAAAATCTGTTGTAAATAAACATTTAGATGATATTCAGTTAGTCGACTCATATTTCCGTAAAATCTCAAAACGTCCTGAATTCTCTTTAAATAGCATAAACGTTTCCATTATAGCCAGTGCAATAGCATATATATTTGAAAATTTTAATTAACTATTTTCAACAAGTGCTCAATTATCGAGCATTCACATATGAAGTCTTTCAGCTTTCTTAATAAACACATGTTGAATAATTTCAAAAATACACTTGTAATTGTAAAATACATTCGTGCTCAAATTAACTAGTTTGCTCTCCTTGAATTCGCGATGTTACTACAAAAGCTGATCTTGTATATCTATGATATTGTATTATGGGGCTGGCGAAATTATAAATGTCTAAAACAATTCTGGGAGTTTTTGTACAAGAAATAAACCAGTCAGTAATCATGCCAATAAGCCAGTTTAGTTTTAATTAATATTTAGCTTGATATCATATCAATAGGAAATGAATTTTGGACACACTGTATCATTATTAAGAATTCATAGTAACGAATTTTCTCGTTATTAGTTTGCATTATTATTTTTATCTTAATGCCATTTTTGTTTACTTTTAGGTAAGCCTCAATGTCTCATTTTACAACCTCGTTACTTCGAATTACGTCACTCCCTGTATATGGTAAGTTGTGAACACTGTTTGAGTTTGAACTATTGGTAAGCTTTTAATTTTTAAGGAGTTTCATTCAAAGACACTTAGTGTTGAGGAGGTGGTTGAATTGGGCGATAAAAAAAAAATACCACTAATTTTTGTCGTTAGTTGGCGTGGATTTAATAAAGACGTCCGTTGATTTCCTTTTGTTGCCGCTGTTAAGAAAGCATAATCTGAGGTGACCTAAATAATGCTGAGGGGATTATTCGAGTCACATCTGGGTGAGAACGAAACCGTTGGCGCGAAAGATCTTAACTGCGAAATATGAAGAATTGACTCAACTTTCATTACGGAGACTGAGAGGGACCATTCAATAGCTCCATCTCTTCCGAGTCGTTTGGATCCTTTTTGTGGGCGAAGTCTCCCCACTTCCGGTTGCTACTAGCAACCCGGTATCTGAAGGCTAAGCTTTTTAAAAGTTGCTTAGAAACAACACTTAGTGTAGGCCTTGTTTTATCTTCTCATTGTACAGACAAAAAACCCCAATTAAGGGTGAGAACAGAAGTATAATTAGAAGCGTAAAAGATTAGTTGATGATAGCGAAATTTGGGACTTTTTAAATTCTATAAAAGTGACGGTTTTTAATTTTTTTCACTGATTTATCCAGTGACCGGCATTAATTAAACTTTGGCGGCATTTTATTTAATAAGTGTTATTTGTTAATATTGTTGATATCTAGGCTATTAATAACACGTTGAAAGAAACCTGTACATGTATTTATAACAAAATAGGTAAGCATTTTGCCGTCTTCATGTTTTATCTGAACAATTTTTAATAAAACGTAATGTAAAAAGTGGGAAATATAAATATCGAGCATCAGTTTACTGTTATTCTGTTTTATCACATAATGCTGCGATGAGAATGACCCAAAGCTTTTTATTTTATATGCATGTGATAGTATTTTCACATTAGGGCAAAAATGAGAATGCACCGATGACAGTTATGACTTGGCTTATTTTCAAGGCAAAATAAGGCTATGATCTTAGGTCTTGATTTCACTTTTTGTCCTCAGATTTTTATGTGCCTAGATGATATTGCATTTTTCGTGAATGAGTTATTTGAGAATTGCTTTTGGATAAGCAATACGCTGAATTTCTATTCTTGAGAAACGTTCAAGCAATTGACCTTTTATGCCAAATAACTACTTCCTCGGTCTTTGGCAAAGTTATCATCCATTTTGTGGAGCAGATTTTACTTTAGTCAGTCTTTTTGATTTGTATTCATGTAAATCAAAACAATTTAGTTTTGCGTGAGAAATTTAGTTTTCATCAGGGATATTTCGCATTATAATTATTTTTTATAGTAGTGCACTTTAATACCCAAACAGTAAATAAGTTTTTTGCATATTTTTTTTAAATATGGGTATTTTGTTTCTCCAATGCTTATATAAAATTGGTATCATATTCAAAGTATTTTTCTTTAAATTTTTTGCATATAATAATTATCAAGAATATTGTATTTCCTGTTATAATTTTTGGTAGGAACAAGCTGAAAAAGTCAGCAATTTTTCGTGTAAACTTCTGGGAAATTTTCGTCAGATAAAATGTCATACTTAAATTTAAATAATGTCGAACGATTATTGCATTATCGCCATGATGCTCCTCAAAAAAGGGCGTATCTAGCTACACTTATACAATAGCAGGGAATTCCCCTATTTTCCACAGTACACTTGCAGTTTTTGAAATAATTATATAGCAGTAACTTTAGCAATAATTCGTGTCAAATCATAAGTAATTGGTACATTTTGTTTGAATTTTATTCTATAATCGTTTTTAAGAAAGTCAGAAGATTTTAAAAAAAACTGGAAAAAATCAAGGAAGTTCAGAATTTAATTTCAGTAGAAACCCTGTAATTATTTTCGATTTTGCTATGGTAGGCTAAAAAGAAAATGAATATTGTTTAGTGGCATAAACTACTAAGATATTCTTATAGGGCATAATACTTATTGTGACTAACAGTACGGTTATTGCCATTCACAAAGCCAGTAAATGTGAGATGCTTGCCATACTTATCCTGACTTTTTTTGCCAATAACTCACGTGGCTGCAATGGTCAATGGGGTTTTCCAGTGGCAAATGTTTTATATACGAAATGGGTATTGTTGCTTGATATTCAATGTGCGTAAGGCCATTTATTACTTTCGGACTTGTGGCTACCCGGAACGCGTTATAAATTGTGAATTTACAGAAGAAAAGATGGTAAATTTTTCTGACAATTTTTCACTAAAATTTCGCCCTGCCTGCCTCTTCCACCGAGAGGTTTTTCTCCCGGGGACCCAATTTGCACTTTCATAAAATACGGGTTGTCTGGCGGATCCCTTTATTAAAATTCACCTCGCGTTTTCGCTGTTATGTCAGATGTTAATGGCGGCTTCCGTTTTGTTTTCAAATCCCTTCTATTGCGCTAAGATTGTGCCGCTTGTCCTCACATTCGCACCCGCATCCCAAATTTAGAAATCACTTTTGATCCTTCTATGAATTTTTCATTCAAACCCTTAATCTGTAATTTGAAACGGATTTGGTGGAAATCGGTGTCTGGCACGCACCGGGTGGCGCCCTTACCAGGTGGCAAGGTGCACTGCAAAATTATTGTTTTTTAAGTATTTGTTTTGTTTTGTTTGAATGCCTAAATCATTTGTGAGAACGTATTTATTTTTAGACGTAAAATAAGCTGTATGGGATGGAGAAACATTTAGGGGGCAGTGATTTAAGGGATGCCCTGAATTTATAGGTGAGCCAGTAGGATACACCACATTCCTCTGTAAAACTGTTCATCTGCTAGATTCTGATCTATTTTTTATAATTTAAAATGTGTCATTTATTTATAAAAATTAGATAACATTTAAGAAACCATTATGCTGCCTCCGGAAATACTGTTTTATTTAAGTGTAATATTTTTCTTATAACTAATTGAGTCATTTGAAGTTGTCAAAAATAACTTAAATTGTAGCATACAACCCTACACGGGGTAAAAATATTTTATTTAAAGCAAAAACTTTGTTACTGTTTTGCATATTTTGCATGAAAATAACATCTGTGGTATTTCATGTTTGAATTTAAACCCTTTATTCCATTCACGTTTTTTTGTATAATTGTAATTAAAATTAACAAAACTTCAATTCTCTTATCAATCATTATTCTCGGAAACTCGTAAATATTTGCGATGGTGGTAATTATATTTACCTAGATGCTGTTTATAATTTAAATTGCGTTTTATGACTGATTAAATTTATCCAAAAAAAATGATTTCAGTGATTTAACGAAAAAGAAATCACTGTAGTCCATTTTTAATCTTTGCTTAAAATTCATATTTTCGCTAAAAGTAGTTAAATATTCTTATAAGCAACCAAATAAACAAACTACCTCAGTTAAATAAAAACCGTTCACCTGACAAGTACTTCTCTTTAAAACTTTTCAGTTTTATGATGGCAGTTAACGAATGTTCTTTAAACATTTCAAATGTTTTGTTCTTTCACATTTGAGTGAAGTTGAATGGTTGCTAATCTTGCAACAAAAGACTGCTCTTAGTCTAAGCACGATTGTTTCATGCGCATTAATTGCCTTTCATATAAAATACTATCCCCCATGGCCGTCTCCATGGGGAAACAATATTTGAGTGTTTCGTTCCTAATTGACCCTACGTTTTACATTCACACCAAGCAGCAGCCTTCGCCATCATTCTGTCTGTCAATACAATGGTATTCTTGCCAAAACCACATTTCATCAAGCTTCACGGAGCTTTATTAATAGTAGCAGATAATAAACTCGTTATTGATCTCCTTGCGGGCAAACGGCGCTCGGAAATGGCCCTGTATTATTATTATATTTCATATCGCTCTAATTAACGATATGTTTACGGGCGTAGTTAAAGGGTCAAAACGAAGATCGAATGGTCGATTCCCTAAATTACGATCGCGATGTTGAAACTTGAAAGTTACATCTAATATTTGCGGCAATTTAATTTACATGTTGATAACTTTGCTCAATATGCTGATGCAAACCCAGTCCTTGTTATACGGCCTAAATATGTTCCGAAAAGTTGGCTGCAAAGAGAACCGCTGTATGACGATTCATGTTATGCCATACAAACCCATATATTCGACACAAATGTAGGATCCGTTTCAAATCCCATTAAAAAGTTACAAAAAACACTCCATTTCAGTTGAAAATGTGTAGTTAGTACATTTTTATTGTATCTCAAGAAAATGCAAAGTATTAAAATTAAAAATATCTACAATTAGAAAAAAAGAACTACTGGTAGAAAACCACTGGTTGTGATTTATGCAAACACGCTCAATGTTGACATTCCTCAACTTGAAAGCAGTCTTACACGATCATTTCTAATGTCATTATCTGAGAATGACATTATTAATAATCGTGTAAGTTAAACTGAGTTGTTTGCCATTAATTATATGAATTTACCATGATCGTGTGGGGAGTGGGTATATTAAAACTGAGACTGACGTAATCGCTTACCTTCAACATTGTGCCAGCTGACTAAATTTCAAGTGTCAAATCAAAGTTTAGAAATCTATTCTTAAAATACATGGTAAGTAGAAAAAAATACCAAGAGGAAGCTTCGTTGAGATGGTTATCACCCCAATAAATTAGGTATAATTTCAAATCCACACCACATAACGTATCTATGGTGATGGAAGGTTACTGAGTTCAGTTGAGTTCAAATAAACCGAAAATTGAAGTATTTAACTGCGATTTAACAAAGATTTGTTATTGTTATAAGGATTGCATTCATTAATTTCTGCATCGATACACATGTATTCACTAGACAATGAATTAGATTTTAATGGATCTGACGTTGTTAATTAATAATATAAAATTTGGCTGCATAAAGGTAGTGCCATTATCAAAAGTAATGGCTAACAGTACATAAGGAACAAACCCTGTTAGATTCGATAATTTATCGTGTTAATTGCATTACTTATCAAGCTAATTATTCTACTTATATTACAATTGAGTTAAAAATGCGTTGTTTTTTGCACCACTTAGTTGGCTTTTTGCCAATGCTTTGTTAACCTACCGTTGTTAATGGTTTAGCTTTTTGCTCAAATTAGCGAAAGTAAAGATAATGTTAAAGCTGAACCTAGACACCTTCAACATTTTAAAATTCCTTTAAATTTACGGCTATTGATTTCAACAATTGATGGACCTATCTCAATGTCCATCAGCCATTTGCTAATCACTTCATAAAGTACGGTTAAATTTTATTTCATAAAATTCCTAATTGAAAATAAACTCGCATTACTTACTTGAATAAATACATTAAATTAATGTTAATGTAATTCATGACTAAAACAGGCAATTTTCTTCTTCACTCTCAACACGCACTAGTGGTAATCTGATTGTAAGTAACATAAGCGTGTGCATCTCAACAATAGTGATGCCTGACTGCATCTATTTTCTGCAATAATAAGGTATTTATTTGAATAAAACGTGATTACGTAAATAACATGCAAAATGCATGTGCATTTAACCTTAATTGATGGTCATTGTCATTCCTCAAAAGTAGAATCCCAGAAAGCTGCTTTAATGGAATGAGTATGGACATTTACAATAAATTCAGATGTCGTGATTTGTATTTAATTATGTTGCCTTAAACACTGAGGATAAGCAGTTTTTTATGCATAAATTTAATCGTTGAACGAATATTCACATGTTGCACATTTGTATGCATAATAGATTACAACGTTTTATGACTGTCAAAGTGGTATAAAAATGCCAGTTAATAGTTAATTTTCATATATACAAGTGCATGTGACCTTTATTTATGTGTAATAAATTTGAAACGTAGGCCTTTATGTATAATTTAGGTTATGTATTAAGAAGAGCTTTATTCAGATGTTTATGATTAACTTCATTGAATTAACATCAAATCAAACGTTCGCTATAAAGTATGTTTTAAAAACATATTTAGCCTGTTAATAATACGTCTTAATCCCACTTATTTAATTGTATATTAGTGCATTAACACATTTATACTCCTTCATAAATACTTAAAATTGTTAGTATGACACACCTTAAAAAGTATTTATTAACATCGTCAAAAATAGTTTCAAAAAATTATAAAGTTAATATTTTTAAACATGTTATGCATGTTTCATACCTGCACATCTAAATGTTCTGTAAGCTTTAATAATAATATTTACAAGTGAATAATTAATCCAGTATAATTGACCCAAATGAGAATGAGCTCCAAGCCATTTAAAATATCTGTTAACTTAAAATGTTGTTGTCATTTGTAATGTGTAAAATAACATACATTATAAATGGTTTACATTATTTTAAACGTATTATAATCAATGTGTAATTAAGGTAATTTTATTCAGCAATTGAAACATTTGGCGTATTTATGCCCGAATTCAGATTTTCTCTGTTAAATAAATTTAGCTGAATATTAATTCTTCTGATTGCACTTTTAAACCGGTGATAATTTAGCAATTTTTAGCAGTTAATATTTTCCCCTAAGAAGTTCGTTTACAATGGGTTTATGCAGTTTTCTATTGCGCAAGCATTTGTTCAGAATGACAAATCACAAATTTCATCACTTGACTCTTTGAAATATTGCAATTTATTCAGCTGGGTCATTAACTCCTCCATTATCACTCTTTTGCAAACGGACAAATGCGCCTTACTACCAAGCATTGGACCGGAACTAGGTCAGATTTGAATTTTAGGTCATTTTTTTATCTAAATTGCGTTTTCTCGGCCATTTTAGTCGTTTTTTGTTCATTTTGCGTGAGATTTTTTGATTGCCATCACCCCATAATCATAGTGCTGCGACTCATTCTGCGCATGTCAATTTCATCCAATGAGGCTGTAATTTAATTTTGTCACGAAATATGTGTTCTGCTTTTCGTCCTACGTGTAATAACAGTTGTTTCCATTCGTGTGTTTCGTGTCGTGCTTTTTAATTTGATGCCCCTACGAGGCAGCTTTGTTTG
>JAQIXS010004745.1:0-14308 GCA_034700785.1 Rossiulus vilnensis
TAAGATGGTGGTTCCAAGAAAGATTATTCGAAATATAAACACCCAAATACTTGACAGTATTGACGGAGGCAAGCTGGGCATTACCCAAATGGTATTTAGGAGAATGAGCAACCTTTTTACGGGAAGTATGCATCACAACACATTTCTCCTCAACTCCTCAAGTGTTATAGAAACCTTTCGAACATCTTTATTTTTTAAGAGTGCATCGGGTATGTAAAAGCGATTGTTGACTCGAGAATCCAGAATTCCAGATGTTGGTCTCCCCGCCGCTCGGCGGCGCTGCCAGGCCCCCCATTTAGCGAAAATGAGCGAAACAATGCCCCCCTCACAACTCCCGATCCACGAGGCCAATGACGCAGCCATTAAAACGCGCTGGCGTGGAGAGAAAACGACATTGCGGAGACGCTGGCGGATGAGGGAAAGGGAAGGGAAGAGGAAGGAAAGGCCAGAGCAGGGAGGAAGAGGGGGATGCGGGACTGGATAAAGGATGCTGGCGAAGATAAGAAAGCGGGAGCTGGGAAAGGTCGACTTGAGCGACTGCGGGGAGGCGGTCGTCGCAGTGCCGCATGATACGAGGGCGCGATAGGGAAGGCAAATCAACGTTCAGGCCTAATTAATGAATTACCGTTTCATAGCGACGAATAAAAACGCGCATTAAAGCGAGCCGAACGCTGGAAATTTGAATAAAATTGGCGTGTTGCGAGTTCGGTGGCGCGCCCATCAAACTGCGCACTAAAACGGGGTATAAGCCGTAGCCGCGAGATCCGTAAGTCAATTAAGCGCGAATTAAGCGAGGACGAGCGAGCCCACGTGACGCTGGCAAATTCCGGACTCGAATGGCCAAATGGGCGTTATCCGTTTAAGGGGTGGCCTACCCTGGAGAAGAGATCAGTATGTGATTTTATATTGATACCAATATAGGCTATATTTATATCGACTGGTTTTTGGGACTGCTGATATCAGTATGGTTTCTGATCGGTATAGTCCCAAAAACCAGCACTGTACTGATGTTGTATACTGACCATGTACTGATCTTTCCTCCAGGGAGATGTGCTGCTACCTGGAAGCCAGGATAGCTTTTTGTCTTCCAGGTAGCAGCACACCTCCCTGGAGGAAAGATCAGTACATGGTCAGTATACAACATCAGTACAGTGCTGGTAGTGGTATCGCCCAGCATACTGATATTTATACACTCATGCCTCGCTTTACTGCGTACATAGGGTCCTGTAATGCTGTGTAACGAAACATGTTGGATCCAGTCTTATATATATTCCATATCATAAGTTCCAAAACTGATTCAACAAAATTTAAAAAAAAAACACTCAAGTTATCGCTTGAAAATGTACAAATTTAAATGTTATCTGATATTTTGGAATGCATAAAATAAAATGCATTCCAATTAGTGCCCTCAGTGCAAACAAATTACACATTTGCTTTACATGCTTATTATGACTGCTAAATTTATTTTTCTTGGTGTAGAATTGGTGGTCTGCTAAAGAGTCAGTTGTTTTATAATTTATCAATCATTTATTAATACCAAAGTTAATAACATTGAATAAATTTAATGCAAACTTATATTGCTGGAAAAACCCGTTTTCGGAGGCTGTGCAACGTTTAAAGATTTTACTTTTTTTTGCAAAGAAAGCGGCATTTTCAAATTATATAGAATATAACCAAAATCTAAGTTAAGGACTAATTCTGTACTGATGGGAAATTAGTGATTTAATTACCCAGTACTTAGACTTTTTTTGCCCGTGCAGAATTGGTCATCCGTTTATGTCTTTCATTTATGTTATTAAATTCCTAAGCGGAATCTGTCTTTCTGTTGCCAGAAGCACTCTTATTTGCCAGTTGTTCTTTTGGCAAGAGCGTTTTCATTGGCCTGCTGTTCTAGGCCAATAAGAGCGTTTTCATTGGCCTGCTCTTCTAGGCCAATAAGAGCGTTTGCGCATCTATACATATTTAGGGCCAGTTGCACCAACAAAAGGTAAGCAAATCTCATAAGTAAACCGCTGGTTCACTATAAGGAAAAGCATTCCATCACAGTAGTTTAACATAAAGGAATGCTAACCCAACTAATATGCAGGGTTAACCTAAGGTTTGTAACCTTAGATTTTCCCTGAATCTTCATGTTTACTACACGGTATACCTTAGGTTAAAAACCCCTATAGTAAAAGGGTGATTAACTAGTGGTTATAGCAGGTAACCCCAGGTTAGCTAACCTTCAATTTTATCTACAATTGTGCAACAGGCCCTTAAATGCAAAAAAAATAAACATTTAAATTCTAGAGAAAAATGTGCTATTTGCTGCTATTTGGGGGAAGGGGGTTATGATTTTCGTTTTCTGGTAAAATAAAGATCCACATAGTAAGAATTGGGAATTCAATAATGCCCTCATTGGCTAAATTTATCTACTTTATACTTTCAGAACGAGCAGTTTGTCTCAAAATATAGAATTCAAAATTGCTCTCCCACTTTGTACATGATAAATAATTTTTTTTATATTCCGTAATATTTGTTTGTAAATATATATGCATGTATATAATGATAGTTTTTTTAGTATTTAGGGGTCGGAATTTGGGCTATTGGTTACACTTGATTACAAGGAAGAGTAAAAAAATAAAAAAGTGGTTGCATAATATGTATCTACACTACTATTAACGCATATAAGTTCTTGAAATTGTTGTTGAAAATGATGCCAAATTCAAACACATAGAATGTGTACGCATCTATGAATGTCTTTTTTAGCTTAAACTTGTGTCCTTTTGAAAGATGAAAGCGAAATCAGCGTTTCGAGAGCAAGACTCAAGACTCAACTGGACACCAAGTTATTTTGATTGTTGACGAGAGTTGCTCTTCAGAATTAATGAAAGTGCGCTCAACCGGGCTGACCTATTCATAACTCTTGAGAACTGGTTCTCACGCTTTCAACCTCTTCTGAATAGTTCAGGCTTTTAAGGACATTTAAGCACTCTAAAGGAGCGACATGAGTGTCGCCCTGGATTACGTTTCTACATCTAGGCATATATGTATCTCATTTTCTCATCTGATGAACGTCTCAGAGATAAAATCGTGATTTTAACACGTGACAGATACCATTGATTCGGTGGGCCATCTGAGAATACCCTCGAATGGTGCAATCGCTCTCACCTCTCAAATGGACACAGATATTAAAATGCCCGAACTCTGTGCCCAGCAGGCCTAGAAGAAATTCATATACATGTAATTTGAAAATCCCGTGTAGAATTATACAAAATCAAATTTTTATGGAAAATATCCATTAGTTAACCACCGGTTTTAAGGAATAAAACCTTCGAAGATAGGAATCGGAGGTTGCATTTTCCCATGTCTCAATTTAACTTTTTATAAATTTCTCGTAAATTGCATAAGGGATGTTCTAAAATCGATGTTGTTAGTGCAAGCAATTGAAACATCCTTAAACTAAACAATTTTCTGATACCGCAAACCATATTAAATTCATTATTTTGGCAACCATAAGTGAAGGCTTTCTGCTTTTATAATATAACCCTTTTCACACTCAGCACCCGTCATCGCATGACGTCACTATGAGTTTATGTCAATCCTTTGAAACGGAAAAAGTGAATCGACTTCAGTTTTAATGAGAGACGTAATTTTGTATCTTAAACTAGAGTAAAGTGGGTACTTATTAAGAAACATTATAATTAAAAGAATTTATAGGAACAAATAAAAAGGTTCTAAATCATAAAAAATACAATAGCTCAAATAGAGAATTATAATAATCCTTCAGCAACTACATTTTACGAAGCCTTTTATGCAGTTATAACTGTAGAGAAAACATCAGTATGTAATTCTTTACTATTATCAATAAGTAAATTTTTACTAAAATAAATCTACCGTTTAAACATACTGCTGGTACTGCTGAAAAAACTACAGAATAACCAAAAAAGTTTAAACAGTACTTATCAGTTTAAATTTCATACGTTTTCGGTATTTCCACTTTTAAGTTATTTTAAACCCGAATTTGCGGCGCTTGGTCGGGATTACAACAAACCTTGGAAATCTAACTTAAACGTGTATCAACCCAGAGATTAAATGAAAATTCACGGTCTGGTTGATTCCGTGAATCGAGTCTGAAAGGCTAACTCAATGAATCAATCCTTTGATATCGACAGAACAAATTCCTCATCTATCTAGTCAGCATAAATCCGTTTGAATTACGGAATTTGATAGAATCCACTAGATCCTTGCCCAATTCAATCGCCGATTACGCTCACCAAATACTGTTGTAATCCCTGACCAAAATTTTCATTTCAAAAAAGCTGAATAAAAAGGATAAACGAACGCTGTTGTGTGTCTAAACGCTTAATTGTCAACGACGCATATTTGACATGAAAAACTGATAATTTAACGGGGAATTGTTTGGTTCTTGATATGATATTATCACGTCTGTTTCGTTTATTTGCATTCTCACAGTTTGATTAATAGTGGGCAACCTATTTTAAGAGTAACTACAATTGTGGCGAATGAAAAGTGAAATTCGCCAATTTTCCCACCTTTTCTCTTAACATTTAGTGATTGTAAAACATGCAAGTCCACCAGGCCTCATCATCAGTATCTTTCGCATTTTTAAGACATTTAACATTTGAATGTTATTATAGGGAATGCCGTAAGCGAAATGTTGAAAATAATTATAAATTATAAATTTTATTCATGCTTTTTCGTTTGCTGATAAATCATTGTTAATTTATTTCATGATTATTGAATGTTTTTCTTTTAAAAAATATAGACTACAATCCTTAAGTTATTTTTTTTGATAAAAAATTCGGATTATTTAGTAAAAAGTTTAAAAAGAGAAAGTAAGGAAAGTAAAGTTAAATTAAATTAAAAAATCATCAATTAAATGAACCATAAAAAGCAAAAATGCTCGAAAATGAGGAAGATGTTTTAGATATAGGGCCTATCAATAGTATTGTCGTCTGCAATCTTCATAAAATTGTTAAGAATACTAAATATTGGTGTTGACAAGTTTAAAATCCACACTTGTGGAGATTAGCGACAGGGTTACCAACATTCCCCCATTCCCCTGGTCAAAAGATCAGTAGAAATACACTGAGAAGTGGTGATATTTGTAAAACGTTTAGTGATACCACTTAGCATGCTGATATCATTAGTCCAAAAAACTGCTGTCACTATACATGTCTATTGTGATATCACAATAAGATTGTCATGGAAATTGCACTAAGCATGCTGATGTCATAAGTCCAGCAAATCACTAGATATAGTGGTATCAATATAGAATTACACCCTAATCGTTTCATCGAGTCCGGAATATAAACCAAATTTCAATTTAAACATAGTGCACGCAGTAAACATGTCAATACACCACCATACACATCATCGTAGTTTCCTAATACGTTCGATTTACCATGCAAATCTTCAGTTTATTTGGTAATTTTGCAGAGCATGCGGTCACTGCCAGCAAACTGCGCTACTTTGTGAGAAGTTTATGGTGACTTCATCGATGGCCAAATTAGTTTACGACGCTGTCATTTTGACGAATAAGCACTTAGAGCGCTGAATTTCTCCGCCCGATATAGGTGAACATTGCTACAAAAAAAGTCCGCTTTCCAAAAAAGTCCTTTCCACTTCGCCGTATTTGTAACGTGATTTTTTTTCCGCTTTTAATGCGTGAACCTCGTTACTTTTTCGCCGGAACCTGGCTATTAATTTCCGCTTTAAGTGCCCAATTAATCAGAAAGTGAACTTAAAAGAAACCAGGTTGGCAACTCACTGCCATCGATAATGTCGCATACAGGGACGACATGTCGTTGGCGTAATTTGCTTACACATTAATTACGTTTATGTCCTTGCCTTCCATGTTTAGCCAACCTTAATGAGCTACACCGAGAACAGCAAACTTATCTGTTAGCAGGCCGTAAGCATCCTGTTAGTTTGCCACTTCCCATAGGCGCTTTCGCATAATTAATGGCAACTGAATCTCACCTACTGCATTTCTACCGATCGCATTTAACGCAGTTAAGCCGTGTTCTTATGCAGAAGTGAACTGCGAATGATGTTGTTTCCATTTATTTCGGCTCATGTTTTCAAAATAAACACTTCCTCGCGTGCGGGAAACATGGTCATTGCTAATGCTTTTCCCTTGCGTTCAAGAAATCGTTTGTCTGGGATGGTTGTATAAACTCGATTTTCATGCGTCTTTGATACGCGACTAGCTATTTTAGCAACTATGAGCAGCACGTGTTCTACAGTAGCTTTTCACGTTGCTGACTAAATTGCTCTATACATGGACGTATTATCATGGAAATGGATCATGGAAATAAGAAGCGTTTGGAAAATTGTTAACATCCCGTGTTAAGGGTGTAGTAGACGCCTGTTAGCCCATAAAATTTCCAACTACGTGTACATGTAGTTATACAGTGAGCTTTCAGGAATGCTTTTAAAACTCATGAATTGGCAAATGAAGTAGTCACCACTGATATTCACGATGTCCATGCAAGTGCCCCGTTAACAAGTTCTCAAGGACCGTTTTATCTTTAATTGACAGGACATGTTCGTTATTACATTTCATACAGTGAGTTTGCCAATTTTTTTGTAAATCACTTTATAAAACATCGCACAAAGCGCGAACTGTTTTAATCAATAGGGTAAAGATACACTGCAAATGATAACCTGTTATTTGTCCTAGGAGAGCTACGGAGTCCTGTGTGCAACATTGTTCCCATGGGTTTCCGTAGCTACCCTAGGGCAGATATAGCAAAAAAAATCTATAGTAGGCCTATATCCATACCCCTACACAACAACACCTATTTTACAACGTTTTACTTGTTAACATAAAGCCTACTGAGTAAATGGCTGCGAACTTGACCATACATGTACATGTATATGGAAGACGTCACATAGTAAAACATGTCAGAATTACAAGAGCAACTAAACTTGATTTGCTTGCATTTTTTTTCTTTTTCTCAACGTAGTCTGGGGTATTGTTTTTTGTCAATGAAAAATGTATTGTTTTTAATATAACCTGATGTTTTTTAATTATACATTTGGTAAAATTTCCTTCATGAACATGTACAATTATTTTTAATATTTATTTTATTCGATTTACCTTGCCTAAAGCGGATGTAATACATATAAATATGAAAATAAGCTACTGTATATTTCAGGGTTGTACATATTTAGGTATGTACTCTATAACCATATCTAATAATGTAAACACAAATAAAGGGTGCCAAACCATAAGGCATTAAGTGTTAGTCCTCCCTCCCTCTCCCCCCTCCCCAAAAAAATACGTTTTCTCAGCTTTTTCAGAACAAAATAAGAAAATGACTATAAAAACCGTTAAAGATAGTTAGAATTTTGATCAAACCCTCTAAATATGCGAATAAATATGCGCGGACTTGACAGCCAACCTTAGGAAGGTGGAAACGAATAAAGGTTATTCACGTTTGGTCCCTTAAAACCACGTCAATATTTCTAAAAAATGCGTTTTGAAATCTGTACGTTAGAATCAATTAATGAATGACATCAATGCGCTGCCGAGGGTGTTTTGAGCGTTAGTATGCGGTGCCATACGTGTGGCGCTTATGACTGTTTGGTAAAATGTCGACAGAAACACATTTTTTTTCACCAAGTTCCCGTTCCTTTTTTTTTCGTAATTGAACGCCATAGGTGTATAACGTCTGAACTTGTCGTCATTTGAACGAAATCAGATTAGGGCTATCTATATTTTTCACAAAACTGTAGTTTTTTTCCCTCTCCTGAAAAGTTGATGTTTTGGCGCTTGGTAAGTTATGCTTCTGCACTTTACATCTCGTTTTATCAAGTTTGTACTTCAGTTGCTTATGTCAGAACAGCACCTTGCAGTGACGTGTACATCCCCAATTGCTGCCCCTTGAATCCCACAATGGGCGCACTCTTGCGTCGAATCCTTAATCACATTGGCTCGTGTCATTAACCTCGTGACAGTCTCGTGTCCAATTAGGCCCCGGCATGTTAAGTTGGCCACTGTCGACGCTGACTCGTGTGTATTTCCATGGCAGGAAGATACAAAAAAAAATTAAGAATCGGGGGTAAAAAACTGCCAAGATCGCATTTTTTCGCTGGCGCAGAGGCTCGGGAATGAGGGTAACAATCGATTTTGCGTAACGCGGTTGAGCGTGGCGGCACCAGGTGGCGCCACAGGCCATCCGGAAAGCGGCGCTGCTAGTTTTTGCCTTATATCTAGACTGTGCTTGTAGGCCTACTTGGTCGCATTGCTTACTCGGAATGGTAGAGTCACGAGATGACTGAAGGGCACCCCCAACATCCACGTTGCATTTGTGTCAAATCCTCTCCAACATTTTTTTTCGACATGTAACAAAACGTGTTACTGAATCAAATAATTAAACCTATCTTGGACTTTCCAAGACATTGACTGCGATGCAAATTACCGAGGCTCAAATTGAAGCTCATGTTTCACAGGTCGATAGTTGAAGGGGGTGCCAAACCATAACTTGCCAAGCGTAAAAAACCCGACTTTTCAGGAGAGGGAAAAAAAGCTGGATTCTTTCGTGAAAAAAATATAGCTAGCACTTATCTGATTTCGTTCGAAGGACAAGTTCAGATGCTTTTCACCTATGACGTTTTATTACGAAAGCATAAAGAACGGCCAAATGGCACCACAAACGTTCAAAACACCCTCCTCTCTAGTAGAAAGTAGAACTTCAGCGCATGGATGTCATTTATTATTTCATTTTGACATCCAGACTTAAATACTCACTTTTGAAACGTGTTTTAGGAACACTGAGGTGGTTTTATGGGCCAAAATTGAGTAACCTCCATTCGAGTCCACCCTACCAATGCCTAACGTCTAATACCTTATGGTTTGGCACCCTTCAGTTATGCCTTAAGGTAGTGTGAACCTACTTCAAACAAACTCAAAGTACATAATAATTTACAATGATGCAAGCCATTCGTCAAAACTGACGATTTCGAATCATTCTCACAAAAACCACAACTCCTTAGAGCTGTGCATTAAGTCAACTTTTGACCCCAACCCCTCTTGTCCACCCCAGGCATCACTGTGGTCTAAATTACATAACATTTTTTTTTTGAAAAAGAACATTTTTACTAAGGAAAAATACGGTTGTCATGACGTCCCATAACGTACAGTCATATTAATGCTAAATGACTTCTAATTCTAATCCCAAATAGCTTTAAATTTCAGTATAAAATAACGTGAAATTAAGTACAAATTTTGTCTGTTTTAGTTCATTCACCCTTGACCTTATAATTGGCAAATTATTAACTGAGTAATAGAAATAACAAATATTACAATTGACGTCATTGTTGTTCACTGATTGCATCAATGATTAAAAAACCTCGTTTTGTTACTTTAAAAAAAAAACAAGTCTCTTGATTAAAATTGAAAACATTAATGGTTTGCCTCGTGGTATGGGATATCGTTAACGTAAAACTGGATTAAGGCCAAAAGAAATTATCAAACACAGTAGAGGTAAAAGTGATTATTATCACTGCTAAATATAGATTTTGCATGCACTGTTAGCGTTCGCCATATTTTATCTTCGAAAATGTTCAGTTTGACTTTAACTAAAACCTAAACCTAAAAAACCTACAAAACGTGAAATTTGAACAAACACGTTACGCCAGGCTTGATTGTTGATTTGTTTCATTGAAACGAATTAAGCTTTCATTTAAAATAATATAAACTAAAATATAACTGGTAACCGATTCTACATAATACTGTACGTGTATGGGCAACAGTAATAATAACCAGCTCACCAAAACATATTAAGCCAGCTTTTTATGAAAACCCACCCTTGCTCCATGTTGTTTATGAACAACCCTTAGCCTTTTCAATTTGTTTATGCAACCACTTCTGTCAAACCCTGTTATTTCCTTTTAAAAAGCATCCTTTTTTAATCTAAAATCTTTTTCGTGGCAACCTATGGTATTATCAGCCCGAATCCTATTTGTCGACAGTCTTGATAAAAACCGAAGAATGCGACTAACCTTTCATCCATAAACAAGCAGCAAAATCGCATTTCTGTATCGCGCAAAAAGTGTCAGTTTAAACTGGTTCACATCTCCAGAGTTTGGCATCTGTGTAAATTTGGAAAAGTCTAAAGCCGTTTAGCCCCTGCCACTTTGTATTTACATCAGAGTCGGGAATCACTTACAGTGATTACTGTCTGTATCTTTTGTTTGTGGGAAATCGATGAGATGGCGCCATCTTTCGGCCCATGTTTTTGAGTTTTTTTACACAGTACATGTAGTCTACATGTATTTGTGAGTGCTTGCGACAGAGTAATCATCAGTTTAGCACGTTAAACGTTCTAAACGTCTGGAAACTACACTTGCAACAGTGATGCTTTAAAATGCCCACTTATGGGACATACATTATTCTTTATGAGAGATACAACTATATTACAACATTACCAATCGTTACCAACATGAATTTGATTGTAATCTAGAGTCAAACGAATTTACATGCTTTCCACGCAAGGGGTACATAAGGATAAAAAGAAAATGGTATCCTATTTATCTATAATTATTTACACATCTGGTGCTGACTTTGAACATAGATTATTTAAGGAAGAGCTGACTAATTTTGACGGATACACGCCCTAGAAGGCCTACTAATAAACTTATGTGCTAATAGGTCTATTAGTAAAAAGGTTTAGTGACGGTGACATCACTAAACATACTGATAGTAATAGTCCATAAAACTACTCTCTACATGTACATGCCTGGTGAAAAGATCGGTATTTGATTCTATGATGATTCTATACCAGTATTTATGTATGCCGGTTTTCGGAACAAATGATATCACTATGGTTAGTGCTATCACTAATTTTTATTAAGAGCATTATATTATCAGTATATTTGCCCGTCAGTAATATACACTGTACATTATATATTAGTATATATTGCATATTGGATATCTACTGTACTGATTATACTGATCTTTGTATAGTCCTACAAACATGTGTGATGCACTGTAGTGATGTTTCGTAGCATTATCATAGAGATTTTACTAAGCATACTGATGTCAGTAATTTAAAATTCACTATTGTGATTTCAGTACAGAATCATACACTGTTAAACCAGGAAATTCCTTATTTTCTGATTTTTTTAAAGGTGATGTATGGTAGGATCGCTACAAAAACTAACAAATTCATACATTGGCCTGTTTCCCATATAGCAATACCTTTATTAATATCAATAATAATTATAGCTATCCCTTAGTTGCAAATGGATTAGAAGGGATGCGTGTGTACAGTTTGCAAGATTGAAGGCATATCTAGCTCAAGTTTTCCACTTTTCGTAAGTGGCAAGCATTGTTAGCGCTGCCAGCTGATTATAACAAAATTCAAGAATGGCACATCGCATCTATCGAGTTACATAAAAAAAATTCGATTTAAAATAAATAACGATAAAATCCACTCATTCTCAGAGCTCCTATTGTGAACGAAGAAACACTCCCCGTATTAAGAAACACTATTCGAGCAGGGAATTGAGTAATTTTACTATTGCAATTGCCGGCACAGGGCTTTACCCCCATTATCTGCCCACCCCCACCTACCTCCGAGCTGCTGTGCGAACCTGCTTCGAGGCTAGAACTCACTTCTATGTGATGCTGTAGCCCGAGTTCAGGTCCAGGCCTAGCTGAAACGCATCTGTAGCCTCAAAGCCAGGTTGGCAGTAGCTTGAGCTTGAACAGCCCTACATTTTTCCTACTACCCACTGCATTGTCGGTAACCGGAGAATTAGCCTCCAAACAGGATTTCAAGCACCTGAGCAACGTTGGGTTCATTCCAACAGACATTACTACTGTCATTATCTTCTAAGTATGACATTACTAATGATCGCGTAAGGTAAACTGCAGCAGAACGCTTGCCGGTCATAATGTTAATTGTGTACGGCTCAAGTGGACCTTACACGATCATTACTACTGTCATTACCTTCTGAGAATGACAATACTGAGGTAAGCTGAAATGGCATGTTTGCCCATAACAATGTGAATCGTGTACGGTTGACAACTAATAATAGAGTAAAGCAGACCTTCCACGATCATCATCACTGCTTCATTACATGTCGGATGAACATGATCATGTTCAATTCTCATTTTTAGTGCCAGTGGGTGGCGAATGTTCCATTTCAGTTTACCTCGCACGTTCACGGCTGTCAAGTAATGAAGGCGGTAAGTAGTGATAGTTGGTAATGTCATGACAAATGATCGTGTAAGGTCCGCTAACGGAATGCTTGCCGGTTACGTTGCGAATTGCGTGCGACCAAAGCAGGCCTTACAGGATCATTACTGACGCCATCACATTCTGAGAATGACATCACTAATGGTCGCGTAAGCTGGCATGTTTGCCAGTAATGATATGGATGATGCCGGTTGACGAGTAATGATGGCTGCTCATGTCACCAGCAATGTCCCGCAGGTCGTGTGAGGTCTGCTTAAAGACAAAACGCCGCTTCCATTTAGCCTCGAAGCGAGCCGCGCCAGCTTCGAGCCGCAGTGCGCCGCCCGATCCCGTTCGGAGGCTAGAACGTCGGCTAGCCTCCGAGCGGGCCCTCGCCCCAGCATCCGCCGCGAACGAGCTCGAAACAGGGCGCCTTTTTCCCGCAGCGATTTTCGCGGGGATGCGGGCCGCGTCTTCCCGGACCCCGCGCCTAGCCTCCCGCCGGAGCGCGTCCTCCGAGGCCGGCACTGCGCCGCTCGGCCGCCAACCGAGGCCCGAAGCCGCGCTAGGCCTACGCCAGAAAAGAGAGAAGGGTCGCACTTACCGCACGATGCTAGGCCGCACAACACCATGGCAAGCAGAACGCCGTGGATAGTCATGGCTCCGATCCCGCCCATGGACTCCCGTAGCCGGGCATTCCAGGCACGCACTCACCGCGGCCCCGGGCCGGGCTTAATCCTCGGGCGCATGGTGGCGGAGGGCTGCGGGCTCACCGGTCCGTCGGTCGCCGGTCTACGGCGAGGCCATGTCGGGCAGGGCGCGCGCAAAAAACGAGCGCTTGCCATCGACGTGTGAACGGGCCGCCCCTGGTGGGAACTCTGGCGTGCGGACTGCGGCACTGGCAGCCTGGGCTGGGCGCCGAATCCGTCGCAAGGGCTCGCTCGCCTCCGGGCCGCGCGCCACAGCCAGCCAATCGCGCGCCAACACGCATCGATCGCTCGCCGGCTAGGCCTATGCGGCGCGAGTGCGGACGCGCCACGGAGCCTGCGCCATTATCTGATCCGCGGCGCACGGAGCGGGGCGCTCCCGCGCCCCGCTCGCGCTGCGCGGGGCCCGTGGCGCCCCCTGGCGCCGCGCACGTGCACGGAGCGGCCCACGTGCGGAGGTCGGAGGCCGCGGATGCTGGCGCTGAGGACCGGAGGCTGCGCAGCGGACGGGAGGAGGGACGCTCCGCGAAGGTAGGTGGAAAGTTGTTCTCGTGGCAAGTGGGGCTCTGAGGTGGGGGACTGGCGCTGGGATGCCCATTGCGGTTTCTGGCAACTGGGGTTAAACTGCGGAGCGTCACAATGCGAGTGCCTGTAATGTGGGAAAAAAGTGCATGTGAGGGGGATTTTGCTGCTTTCGGTAAGCAATGGGCAATGTCGTCGCCAATGCCGTGAACTTGTGAGATTGACTTTACTGTTGCTCGTGTGAGGTGAGCTGAAGTGGGATGTTTGACAGTGATGGTGTGAGTTGAGCATGTTTGTGGAGTTATGATTGCTGGTGATGTCATTAGCAGTGGTTGTGTGTGGGCTGCTATAAGCGGACTTTTTGCGATCAGTACTAAATGGCGTTACCTAATGGCATTACCAGCTGTCATTACTCTTACAGTACTTTGACTCGAAGAAAGCGGTTTTCATTTAACGGGGAGCCAACGTTGCTCACATTGCTAGCGCTGGGTGGTTTTGATGTCTTCCTATGAGCAAGGTTTGACGGTGATAGCGTGAATTGAGGATGCTTTTGGACGGCGGGCAAGTACTGTAGGAGTAATGATTGCTGGTAATGTCATTAGTAATGCTTGTGTTTGACTTTTGCGTTTTTTCCATAATGGCATTACCTACTATCATTACTTGACATGGTTGTTTTTCTTAAACAGTGAGATCTTGCTCGATCATTGACATTACTAATGGACGTGTAAGGTAAACTGAAATATAATGTTTGCCATTAATGATGGGAATTTAACATGGCTGTGTATAGGGTAGCAAGTAATGATGTAGTAATGCTTGTCGTGATGTCATTAGGTAACGTCATAGTTAATGCCATTTAGTATTGATCGTGCAAGTCCGCTGTAGGAT
>JAQIXS010004746.1:0-14305 GCA_034700785.1 Rossiulus vilnensis
AAGCTATTGGATTTCTATTAGGAATATGTGCCATACCAATCACATTTGGACCACCAGTGGCAGGTATTAAGATACAGATTTCAGATCTGGCACAGGTCCGCCATGATTTATCACTAATAAATGTGATTTCTTTAAAGGTTTAATGTACGACCAAATGGGAAAAGATTACAAAATCGCGTTTATTTCTGCTGGTGTACCTCCAATTGTTGGATCTCTCTTAATGTTCATAATTGGATGTGTGAAACAGGTAGAGTGGAAACATGTTCTAATTCCAATTGATTAAAAATATGTAAATCAAATTCAACATTTTACCTATTATATACATTTGTAGCCCATTCCAAATGATGAATGCAATAATCACGATTTATTCGTTATAAAGCCTTCAGCCACTGAAGATACCTTGCTTTCATCAGGTATGTGAAAAATTCTACATCCACTACATATACAGGATTATTTTATCATATATTTCTCAAATAGCAATAATCTAGCATGTGCTATCTAAGTTACCTTAAGGCAGTGGTTCCCAACCCCCGGACCCGTACCAGTCCATGGATGAAATGGTACCGAGCCGCCCAAGGAACATGAAATTATTCTCATTGATTTAGCGTTATAGTGAGTTAAAATGTTAAATCACATTTTTTGGTGTAACTGTATTTTATTTTGAAAGCATGTTTAAATACAATTAAATTAAAATTATTAAATGAAAACAATCTAAAATATAAACAATCAACGTCCGTCCGTCCCCCCCCCCCCAGTGGGCCGCGGTAAAATTATCAAACGTTGACCGGTCCACGGCGATAAATAGGTTGGGGACCACTGCCTAAATATGGCAGCTAAAACTTCCTAATTGTACAGTGTATAATGTCTTGTGTTATACATATGTGTTTAAATAGAAATTATTGATGAAGAACAGGCCGTTTGGAAACTGCGACCAGAATTTCAAGCAAAACAAGAAAATGGATTTCCTCTACAAATATCTGAAGACAGAAACCTATATAAACATGATGATAAATCCACCATACCTTCTAATATTATTAATGAAATCGACAAAACTGGCAACCATAATACAAATAACCCACTGCCAGAGAGGCAATCAACATGTTAAACATAGCATTTTCGTAAATTATGCAATATTAATGGTGCATTTTTTTTGTTATTCATGAGTTTAGCAATTGTGTTTGCAACTAGTATGAGACCATGGTCAATGTATATTTATATTGCACCTTAGAACTGGAATAATTAGAATTATGTAAGAAGAAATATGTTGTTGACCAAACTGGCTCGTTATTTTTGTATAGTTTTATCATTTTTAGGTTACATAAAGATGTAGGAAATAATTTTTTTTGGCAAATTGGACATATTATAAAGTACCAAAAACATTCATTGAATTTCAAATATGAAACACCACTTTACAGTGTTTCATTTATGCCAGTATTTGTGATATGGGAATACCCATTCAGTTTGCAATGGACTTGGTACTTCGAAATTAACTAACGAGAATTTCACATGGGGAACGAAAATAAACTAGTGTACATTGAATTTAAAACCCTATTGAAATAACACAAAATAAGCATGAATCAAAAACAACCAGCTAGTCAGTAATTAACATTTCCAAAGGCAAAATAGTTCTTTGATTATTACTTTTTGAAAGCACCTGGTCAGTTTAAATAAAAGGGGCAATTAAAATGAATGTTGGAAAAGACCAGTCTGCATTGTCAAATTATAATTGGCTTTTCAATTTCTCTTGTCGTTATGGCCATATAATTTGAAAAATGTGAATTTAACGTTTTAGTTCTTATCAAGTGTGAGAAAGGAGAAGATTTGTTAAAATAAACTCCTACTTCTATGATGGAAAACAAATTTGAACAACGAAATGGATGTAGATAGAAAATAGCTGCATTCACCCTTTAATTTCAAATAAGTAAAACTACATTTAATTTTCCGTGATTTTCAATTATATTTCTATAATTTTTTTGATTAAAAATTTGTCAGTATTTTTTTCCATAACAGGCCATATACATCCAGTGGTGGACCCAGGATGTTATAAGGGGGGAGAAGGAAGTATATTCATGATTTTTTTGTGGGATTTTCAAAAACTACATTAGTATTCTATACTTTTAGCCTACAACTTTATGAAAAAATTGCTTGCAAATATCATTATTTTTATTAAATGAATGTCGTAGGCGTAAAAGTTGATTAAAAATCTTGTGATATATCCGATAATTTTGTAATTCAATTTGTTCACCAATACCATTATAGGCGAACATATTGAAAAATTTGCTAACAAATCTTGTGATTTAGCCGATTTGTACTAAATTTCTTATTATTTTTAATAATGAAATGCCGTAAGTGAAAATTCTGAAAAAGTTGATTAAGTATCTGGGATTTCAACCTCGAAACTTGTACATTTTTTAACGTTTTTTCTTTGTTTTTTGAACAAGCCATTTGATTAAAAAACGGCATCCTCAGAACCTCATAGGTTCAATGCGCGAGTCTTTTAAAAAAATGTTATTGTGACGGGATATTCTAATTTGATGGAGGAAATCTTTAAACGAAACCGTTGAGGTGGTAGAACCTTTCATTCTAAAATCTAAACCACTGATGGAGTTTTGGGACCATTCGAATCATCCATACTATTGATCTTATTTCTTGCATGCCATTATAGTCGATGTAATGTAATTCTCTTCCAAATATTAAGCAGGTATGCTACAAAAAAATTCCATTTAGTAACGATGCTGCACCACGTCCTTATTTAGTTACTCAGCCATATGGCATAATTTCATTGCAGACAAAAAAGATACTGAATCGAATTGAAGAAGCATTTTCCTGGACGTAACGAGAAAGCCACGGTTCAGAGAGGATATGCATGTATAACCTTGCAGACTATCCTTGCATAACAGCAAATTATATATTTATATAGACTATAGTTATACGTACACGACTTTTAATTGTCAAAACTGACAGTTGATCAACAAGTTGGAAAGGGCTCAAAGGATCCCATACGTATAACTATTTATAAACGTACCCATTCAAAGATCTATAATAACTACTGTAGTGCTATAGCTTACCAAATTTCACTTTAGGCCGTAACTGTAAATCGCAGACACGTATCCTAATCGAAAATGCATGCATAAACACGTCACATGTGGTTGTGATTTTGTAAACATGCCGGGTAAATAATAGCCGTCTGCTTGCAACAAGACAATGACGCTAATACTAGCGACTCGGTGACTCCATTCAATTTCACGGCTAGGCAACATGGCACAAGGTAATCCTACAATTAAGAGTTTAAATTGCCGAAATTTATACGACTACTTGAAAGGATTGTCACCCGATACTCTAGAAAGATTATATACACACCCGGCGATATGTTTGGCAGTGTTCAGGTAAGAAAAGCCAACTTTCAACGGTAGATGATACGCAATAAAGAATGGTTGCTTGTGCCTGACAGCGTGCATGTGAATTTTTGCAGTGCAATTCATTTCAAAAAAATGTATCATGCTGAACATTTTCAGGGAATTACCTGAGCTTGGTCGACACTTCGTACTTCAAACTTTAGCCGTGGAACAGCCTTTACCCCAAGTCGTTGTCGGTTCTTGGGTGAATCCCGGATATCTAAAGTGCGTGAACATTTCTTGGTCTGCAGTTGCTTTGCTTTGACTGAGCGACGTCCGCGCGCACAAATTTCCCACGTTTTAGTACTTCACTTGTCACAAACTGAATGACAATACGTTCTAATTAAATCAAGGGCCCTGACATTGTTGCACCGGCATGCACAGCGCTCCCTAGCTATAATTGGTAGAAACGTACCACATATGAAAATAAAACTCACCGGTATATTATTTATAAGCCTACTTTAATAATTATTGAGTTTGATACTTAACGAGCTTAACTTTATTATCAATATTGAATAATAGTCACATTATTTTTGGTGGCAAATTTTATTAGGGATTTTAATTTCATCTAGGGGTTATTAAATAGTGAAATTCTCCATTTATGCTAGCCTGATAGTTTTGTGAATGAGATGGATCCATTAGTTCAACCACACTGATCGAAAAATATAAAAATAAATTTAGTTACTACAATATTTAATTTAAAGGGGATTATACTTGTAATGTATAATTTTCTTTTCTGCAACTCGTAACATTACGTAAGCATTAGGTTAGCACACCAGCCGAATAATATAGATATGACGTTAAAACTGCAATTGTAAACTTTTTAGAGAGCAAATTCTTTCCACAACAACATTAAAGGAATTGAAACTGTGGGTGGAGTTACCCATGTCAGGCGGACTTCCTGGCTGGACATTAAATTCGATGTTTAGGAAAAACTTGAGAACTGCTTTATTTGGCGGGTAAGATGATGTTTTGTGGTAGTTAATAATCAAATTGATCAATTTGAGCGGATGTTTGAAATGGAACTAAATATAGGGGAACAGTTTGGTCAACATGTATACCTCTGGAAACCGACAAACATGCACGGGACATTGCCTTTCTTGATTCGTATGCAATGGAGAGGTGGGAAGTAAGATATGTCCATTTAACCTCAATCTCAATTCTGGGTACCGTATGTGTTTTTAATTAATGACGATCCTGTTTTACTGTTATAAAGAGTGTTTTGCACTACATGGTAGGAGCTCAACCTTCGGCCAAAAGAATTGGGGCTGATGCAGTCAGGGTCCTTTTGCAGGCTGAACTTATGAAACAGTAAGTGTACTCGTTTACAGAGTAACCCCAAGGCAATATTATCTTGCAAACTATCTGATATAAGGCATTTCATCATTATTTTACTAGAAGAATTATCAGTGCTACAATAATCAAGATTTTTTGAGACCTTATTTGCTTTTATATTGATAGTGAGGAGTCAGAGAGTGCACCTGTAATTTCACCTTCCGGTTTCCAGTTTTTGCTTATGGACACCGCTTCTCAAGTTTGGTACTTTATGCTGCAATATTTGGAAGCCATAGAGGTGAAAACAGCATGCAACATCAGTCATAAAGTAGTGTATGCTTAAATTCAACAACGTTCTTTTAAGTAGCCTAGAAACCTGGATCTTGTTGAGTGTTTAGCATTCCTCTTTCAACTAAGCTTTTTGACACTAGGGAAGGTAAATTTGCAATATTTCGTAATAATGATTGAAAATAAGTGCACGTCACAAATACTAACTACATATAACTTTACATAGGATTACAGTACTGAAAGAATGAGCGAGCCCCTTCAAGATTTCCTGCAACATTTAAGAGAGTTTGGTTTGGTATACCAAAGAAAGGCAAGCCATTGAACTCAGTTAAATCGCATAACAGTAATACATGTATTTAGTTGATAAAATGTATTGGAATTTGTTTTAATTAGCCAAAATCATAATACTCTAAATTATACTGTAATTATATTAGATATACTGCATTTACTTAAGAATCATTTCTTTGCCAATAGCGGAGATGTGGACGATTTTATCCCACTCGGTTAGCTATAAATTTAGCTTCCGGTTTACCCAAAGGGAAGGTGGACCTGCATAGGGAAGGCTACATAATAGTAGAAACAAATTATCGTGTATATGCATACACAGGTACCTCAACGATTTGACGTATTTTATTTTTATTTTTTTTTTGCACCATTTTCGTGAAAACCAAGTTTAAAGCTTCTTTTTCAATTATATTGACAGATTCTGACTTGCAAGTTGCATTAATCAGTCTATTTTGTGAGCTGCTTTATCGGTAAATATGACAAGTTGGCTTGAAATAAGCGATCATCACTGTTAGAAATGCTTTTTAAGTTACTTATGTTTTTTAAGATTCCCAAATATGGTTGCCGCAATGATCTCCAGAGATAGTGTGAGACAAGCATTACGTAGTGGTATAACGGCCGAACAAATAATCACATTTTTAAGAATGCACGCACATCCTGAAGCCAAACGTGAGGTATGTTTTCCAAAGATTGCTTATTCCTTGCCAATCCTAAACTAATTTATCTCTAATAGTATCCCAGTATACCGCCCACTGTGACTGACCAAATACGCTTATGGGAAATTGAAAGAGACAGATTTGTATTTACCGAAGGCGTTTTATATGACCAATTCCTAACAATGCAAGACTTTGAGATGTTAAGAAACTTTGCTAGGGTAAGATGAGATTATGGAATATAGAATACTGTGCAATATACCATAAAGGTGTGTAATAAATGAAGCTTAAACGTTTTTCTCTTTCAGGATATGGATGTATTAATTTGGGACAATCCAGCAAAT
This sequence comes from Rossiulus vilnensis, assembly GCA_034700785.1. NCBI lineage: Eukaryota > Metazoa > Arthropoda > Diplopoda > Julida > Julidae > Rossiulus > Rossiulus vilnensis. Next base: position 6,241 of record JAQIXS010004746.1, read on the forward strand.
CGAGTAGTAGTCGTTAGTCGCACAGGTCATGACGAAGTCAAGCGCTTCTGGAAGAGACAGAAGCAAGGGAACTAGATTCTGATGGGAACTGCAATGCTGCCTACCAATGAACATATTGTATTTCAAACAATTTTGCACGGTTTATTAAATAAAGTAATTTAATTTCATGACGTGTGAGCCATTAAAATTGATTAAATGATGTTGGTGTGTGCCTACTGCACAAACAAAACAATTACAATATTACAGAATGCATTTAATCGATAGCCTGCAAAATACGCTGCTCGGAGTGCTGCACGTAGTACAGAAACATACGTAACAGTGAATGCAACACAAAACCCAACACGTGAATATTTAGCCAAGTAAAAATAATAGCGCTGTAGATTAGGATCATTAGGTCATTACAGACTCCATCAATAGGTTCATTTAATGTATTTTAATCAAGTTGTGTTGGCCAATGCAGTTGCAATATTAAAAGCAACCGAAATACTTGATAAATGTAAATATCACAATGCTTACTAAAATTAATCATTTATGCTTTACTGATTGCTGAATTGTGCCCTGCTGCAAATCTTTTTTTTCCAAGTTGGATGAAATGAATTTAAAAGAGGCACATTGTTGCATTTGCTTAAGCATTTACACAAACAGTTACAGTCAGTCGTCCCTCCCCGTAGTAAGAAGGCGTAAAGCTTTTTGTAAATTGCTTACTGCTGTCGAAACGTCATCGTACTGCAAAGCACTGCCTGCCCACTTACAATACTTCTGAGCCTTATTGTATTCTTCAGTACTGAGTCGAACCCCTCCTAAATAAAAAAAGAAAAGATGAATCCAGATCAAACAAAATAAAAATAGAGAATATGAAAAGCCATTGGTTCAGAAGTTAGAGCTTCTCTGGCTATGGCATTCATCATTGAGCTGCAAGAACCGATCCGATCCGAGCTCATATGATTTGGCTAAACTTCATCATCCATTTTAATAAAAGTAAGCCTTTACCCATATAACTATAACTCCACATTTTATTAATAAAATGCACAGTAATGAGTTAATGCTCTATCAACTATAGCAAGCACTAAGTCTGAACAAATTGTGATAAATTTGTGGCTTTCCTATTTTCAAACAAAAATGCGAATAAAATTGAGCACTAAGGGTGATATCCCTTCTGGCTGAAATTCTTTGTGAGTTTACACGTATATTTTGGTATACATACAAAAATAAGAAATGTGAAGCATGAATGAGATTACAAGTTTTGTAAAATTGTTAATTTATAGATATGAGGAAGTTGAAATTCATCCCTTTACAGGACACTTTAACTGTTGGACATTACAAGAACATTCTTTAATTTTGCTTTACTCTCATTTGAATGCAAAATTAAAGGGTAAAGTGAAATTATTGCTGCAATTTTTTTTAAAAAGTTGTGAATTTTAATAAATACATAAATATTTGTATCTGCTCAAATTTTAATTACAGAGCAACCTTATCACGGTTGTTAAAAAAAGTTAAAGGCAGTCATAAAGTAGGGCTCCAGTCATAGTACAGGTTCAAATGCCAACCTTTGCCTGGACATGGAAAAACCAATTTTTCACTTTATATATAAAAACCTGACTTAAACTATACACAGCTAGCCGCTAATATCGCTTTGTGACCCTAAAAATATTTTAAGCACTACGTTTAGTGTTCAGTTTTTAGGGATAACAATCTAGTATTTATTTCATTTCCTAATGGGATTTTATGTTAGTCTAGGTCATTTTTAATAATATATATGTATAGATCAACTTACCAGTGGTTGCATGTCCACTAGCATTTCCTCCAGATTCAGACGAAGAAGATGATGATTGCTCAGCAGGCGTAGATGGAGGGGCATGAAATCCAGGTGCAACAAGACCACTAGATGGTTTGACATCATAGAGACTGCCAGATACCCTTGGGTCATCAAATGCACTGCTGATATCAGCAGCAGTGGTATTACTGAATGTAGGCTGGTTGTAGCCAGAAGCACCACCCATGCTGCCCAAAATATCGGGTGCACCACCCGTGGCACCTTCCAGGTAAGTATCATCATCTTCAGATGGCAAAGGTCCAGCTAATGGTGTTTCCCCATTTTTTAAGCAATTATGGATGTAAGCAGCTTTCCACTTTGCATATTTCCTATGATGTGCAACCTTTTCAAGCAAAAGGACTGTAGAGTCAACATTGCATTGTAAAATTCAAGTCAATGGGATACAGGTGTTTTATACCTCATCTGTTAATTCTCCAAACGTTGCTAAAACATCAAATAAAATCCCAGAAGAGTAAAATGCTTTAACCACATTTCTGAAAAATATTTGAAGAATTAGTGTTATAAAACCTCTGACAGATAACACCTAAATTTTGTTTTATTTCATTTAAAGAACTAACTTATTAAATCTTGATGCTCGATCTTCAGTGTCCGCATAAAGGAATAGCTTCAGGGCATAATTTTCAATATGGGCCTGTGCCACCACTTCGTTCGTTACGGCTTCATTTGAACTTAACTCTTTTTTTTTCTATAAGGAAAAAGAACTCTGTATTGCAGACTACTCCACTCAATTCGCTTACTTGAAAGCATTTTGCATACTTCAATAGTGCAGAATAAAAAATAAATACAACTGAATCCAAAGGACAATTGCACCTTCATATGTTTACAATAAATCAACCACTGCACCAATAAAGATGATGTTCTCAAATGACAGCATTTGGTGCTTTGAATTAGGCGTTTCCAAATCCAATGCAAACCACAATTTTTGCTAGCTCACCCCTTGACTAATAACATTATAGTATTGACAACTAACTGACTAATTAAGTTATCATAAACATGTTTTTTACATTACATGTATTTTTTCAAACACTGTGATTCATTCATATGGTATTTACCTGCTCTAGCCAGTCCATCAAAGCAGTTAGCAAAGCAACACTTTCCTTGGACTTCTTGTCAATCTTCATCCCATGCTGAAGTGCATATAACCTACCTACACATGAACCAGATCACAACGAGAAAATAAATTAAACAAGACACACTGCCGTTGCTGACTACAGTACTATATTCTTGAGCAGCTCAACATTGCATTGACAACCAATGGGCATTCCATTGATAAGCCTAACTGAAGAGCTTCAGGTGATCATTTTAAAATGACACTTAACTAATTAAAACCTGGCCATAATATATAAGCAGTACTCACACCAATAAGCAATAACAGGGTCACGTTGATCATGTTCGGCTGCAGTTTTCAAATAATGTTGGATTGGTTTCATTACAGGAGGTACAGGAGGCAGTTTCGCCGCCATTTTGTCCGTCTGATTACCAGTGTTACGGAAAATTTTGTACCATGGAGAATTCCCTAAGAAATTAAGTGCAATCCCTAGATCCGAAATTTCACAATTGCGAATACAAGTGCTTTTATTTCATAAGTTTGTGATAACGAATAATCAATTCTTCAACATGTCTAAGAATGGCAATTTGAATGCTCAGCAAAAGTGCATAAGCTACATTATTTGAAAATTTAATGTAAAACTTACCTTTCAAAATTAATAACTTAAAGCCGGCCCAAAAGAATGACCATTAAAAATGTGCATATTTTATCTTCAAATACATATTATAATTGTTAAATTTATTTTTCACCATAGTAATTGGTTGTCCATTAGGGTCAGTTATTTGTTGTAGTTTGAAAATAGCCCATTTATCTTAAAAAAAAAGTTAATTTGAAAACACTCACGTAACACTCCTTTGCACCACAAGTTTTTTTGCAAGTTTATTTACGTTTACTTAAAAACAAACTTGCAAGTAAACTTCAAATCATAAAATATAACTCAGACCCCAGTAGGCATTTAGCATGTAATACGTCATATATTTGAAACAAACACGTGAACCTTGCACATAGTCCAATGCCTTATTTAACCCAGTCACTACTGCAAGTCTTTGTAACTCCATCCATAGCCAATATATACAACAAGGGTGCTGTTAATGTACGACAACATCAACATATTCATAATGATTTCAATTCCAGGCAAGCATGTCCCTTTAATTATGTGAACTACAAAAGCAGCAATAACACTTGTCATCAGTATACGCATCAATTTATTCTTTGCACATAATAGAATTCGAACATAACTAACTTTGCAATGGCATCTAATGGCACCATTTATCTATTAAAACCAAAGAATCGGCAGTTTTGTTGGACCTAATTTTAACTGCTTGCATTATTAGATTGCTTCTTTGATAACCTGGGTGTACGTCTTGATCTTATTAGCAAATGACATATCTACATATTTATCTCCAATACTGATAATAAGACCACCAATAATGGAAGGATCAACCTAGAAAAAAATTAAAAATCGATTAACCCAACTCTTGCTTGCATTATATCTAAAACAACTTGGGTAATCAATCACCTTAGTATTTACAATGATGACCTGGCCTTTCTTCAGAAATCCTTGAAGAGAAGAAGTCAGTTCTTTCACCATGACTTCTTCCAAAGGCTAACACATTCACAAAACCAAAAAGTACATAAGTTAAATAATATTATCCATTTCTAATAGGTTCAAACATCATCAGTTATCACTGGATGTTTGACTGAAATGTACGTGAGGTGAAATAGCATCTGAACAAGCATTCAGAAACATTGGAATTCACGTGTACCATTCAGGATTAATGTGGCATTCATTATTGGCGTATTAAAACAAGTAATTTTTATAATACGAGGTTTTCTAGAATGCGCAGCACTATAAGATCGATAAAAATAATGTATTTCCCTTACCTTAGCACTGATGATTTCACAGACCACTTCACCTCGATAAGCACTCATGATACGCGAAAACGCATTGCAAACACTATCAATTTTAGTAACACGTCCATTGTCAGTCAAAATCGCTATAAAAACAGAACAGATATTAAAGGATTGACATTCCGGGAACCTGTCATCTACATTTCCAAGAAAAATGTTTCTCCAGCTTAAATACCAATTGTGTTAACTGTCAAATCAGAAGCCTTTTTCTTTTTAAGGAGGTCAACTAGAGCTTCTATAAAACAAATAATATGCATGTTATAAGTTTAATTAAAACAATACCTTTTACGGTAAAGGTAATAAAAAACAGCTTAGTACCTCTCTTAACTTGTCGATTGTACATAGGGTTGCCAATAAATTCCAATAATCTTTTGTCTGTCTTTAGTAATGTCTGTAATTTATAAACAAATTCACTGTAACATTTTGTTAGAAATAATCAATCCGAAAAAAGTATCATAACACAAGTTGCTACCTGGAAATCCTTCAAATCCTTTTCAACAACCTCAAGCTTCTTTTGCTTGGATGCAGCTGAATACAAAGCTGTAGCATAGCGACCTTCTGTTCCAAATACAGCCACAGGTGGCTGGAATAAAAATTATGCAATTATTGATAAATCAATATGAAATTCTGATTAGGTTTCTAAAAAAACTTAAGTTAAATTTTACCTGAATAAGTTGATTTCTCAGCGATGATGTGCCGAATCGTCTTACCTAAATAAATAACAATATGAATAAGTTTTATAAGTTGTACATATTTCTCATGAACATCCACACCAGAATTTTGAATTCACAGTGGATTATTTATGCTGATTTAGAAAACACAATTATTAGTAGTCTAGGTACTGTACAGTGCACTGCCTACATCTGAGGTCTTTAAACATTTTGGTCACACACCACCAGAGTACCAAGATTTTTCAGAATAAATCTCTTGCACTCCCATTGGCGCATATCACCTTTTAGAGACCCTTGATCAAAGATACAGCTATTTTTGCTCAACTGAGTTTAGCAAAAAGAACCTTAATTAATAACCCAAATAAATTATAAGGAATCCAAAATACGTGAGATCCGGAAAGTCATTAGAACTACACTGTACATGTGGAATTAGCTTATAGCAAACGTTTGGAAATTCTTGTGCCTGGTGTGAAATGACTGCAGGAATCATTCATCCAAAAGTCTCCAAGGTACAATGTATTTATATCAGTATAACAATAAATAAATTTGTCATTAGATTCCTAAAACAATTGCTCGGTATTTCAACGATAGTAATTTTACGATGCTAATACAAATGAGGAACCAAAAACGAGTCTATTATAGTAAGCTCTGTCCAAGGCTTTAAGCCTAGCCTTCTCCAAGGGCAAATTGGACACATTTTCCGACCTACGTATCGTGTCTGTTCGCAATTTTTCATGCAATCAAATTTATGCACTTTCTCTATAATAACGAAGTCTTATTATAAAATCGGAAAAGGAAAACAACATAACATATATAAATATAGAATAATAAAAATAACTCACCAGCAAGCCTAAGGAAGAAGTCGCCATTTTGGTTAGGAGCCGGGCAAATAGCGGAAACGGGTCGCCAGGTGTGCCGGGCAGGCTGACATGCAGCTGAGACAATCTAAGTGGCACACAAGCGATTCTATTGGCTCGTTTTAGATCTAGTTGTTTAAAAGGCGAAAACCGAGCTAACCAAGATTCACTTTAAAGACCCGGACGGGAGGAGGGGGAGTTCAAGAAAACAGGACATCCGAATAGTCAGCTGGAATTTCCGAATTTAAAACAGACAGAAATGATTGAAAACTGGGTTAAAGTGACTAAAAACTGGAAAAAAAAATTTACTTTTACTGCTGATTGTGTTTATGATAGGTATCACTTAATTGCTAAGTTTCCTCTCCAGGTGGATCTGGAAAATGGAGTTCAGGACACTCATAAAGTACACTAATTAGACCACTTGCTTAAGAAGTTTAATGTTATCTTGCTAGATCAGGATGTATTCTGTATGTACATGTATTTATTATATGCATACATATATGTTTTCAAAGCTAACTCAACCGCAAATTGAATTCTCGATCGTCTGAAAATTTCTCCTTTTAATTTTCATTCCAATCAAATGCAAACGATTAAAAATTGCATTCATTAAATTAATACTAACTTCCGGATCTCTGGTAACGCATTGAACATCTGAAATAAAGTACAATATAAGAATTCGAACACACTGCTACACTGGAGCTGGAGCATTCCACATTAACTCACAGTCATCTTTCTTTCCTTCCCCACACATGTAAACACAAAAGTAGTCCTTGTGAATAAAAAGCACGTTATACGTAATCAAAGTAAACCCTAAGAAAATGCATTAATTTTAGATGTTTTCTTTTCTTCCTTTTTTTAAGTCATGTTAGAAATGCTATTACATTTCGTTGCTATTTCTAGTTTCCCACCCAGTTGCAGTCTTCCTGAAAGATTTACACCAAGGTCCGATGGTACCCGCCTAAAACAAAGTTTAATTTTTTTTAAAAATGCATTAATTGCAGAATCATGGCATCAAATCAACTCAGTGAACTCACATATCAGATATTTGAATTTTCAAAGTTCTGAGATTTAAGACGCCGACTTCCACACGAGCACAGTGACTCGCGCGAGTTGAAACTCCACTTTCCAATGTCTTATACCAAGTACCATGCAGCTACAGTGACCAAAGGGTTTTTTTAAATGTTTTTTTGTCTAAAATGAAATAATTGAAATAAAGAAATGGTCAGTACGAAGTACTTACAGGTCTTACATCATATCCAGTGTAGAACAAATGCTCGCAAGATTTTGAACAATCATTAAACCGGACCACAAAAAAGAGCAGAAAAAAATGAACCAAGCCTTTTCTTTGCAAAGTCATCATATTATTACACCCAAATTATTTTAACGCTTAATTATTTCTCTGTACGGAGCAGCACGAAATAAAACGTTCATGAAGTGTGAGTGGATAATAGAGCTTAGGCGTATTTATTAATTGTATTGATTGTTGGGAGTGTCTTTGAGAATTAAACTTTAGCTATTTTGCGTCCAAATAAACAAACAGCTCGAAGTAATTTACTTTCGCAGAATAAAACTCTTGAATGATTCATGGATTATTTGCTTGATCCGTCGAAAGGCGTGAATAAAAATAAGCAAAGGCTTTCGTATATCTATGAAATATGAAGCGCATTAAAATGGCAGCCTTCCATAAATAACAAAGGAACTTTGCACGATTATGCACTTATAATCGTAAACAATATTCTTCAAA
>JAQIXS010004747.1:0-14300 GCA_034700785.1 Rossiulus vilnensis
CCAGTTCGAGTATTCGAATATTCGAATATATTCGAACATTCGATAATTGATATTCGAAAAGCACAGCACTAGTTTCAACATACAAACCATTTATAAATTTTTGTCATCAGCTCTAGATCTTAAAGCCTCAGTCAATAGTCTCTCTCAAGTTAAAGTGTTTTAGGGGTGCCGCCAGTAACATTATTTTCCAAGTCGTTCAAAAAGTATGCTCAGAAAAGAGTGACATATTTGAATATTTATATGTAATCAAACATATAAACCATACCAGATCTAAATAGCTGCATTATATTCTTATAGCTGGTGACATCCATACATACACATTGTATATTTGTAAAGTAATACATAGAATTCTATTTATACTGAGTTAAACTGAAGGTAAATTTGATGAAATTTCATCGTCATTTAATTCCGACGTGATACAAACAGGGGTAATTTCGTCACATTTTTTTCTCTGCATGCAAATTTTGTCAGTAACAGACTGACATTAAGAAACTAAAAAAATATCTCAAGATGTTTGCTTATACCTCAGGTTATATTAAAATCAATTAATGCTAATACACGTGAGATATACCAAATTCAAAATACATGTATTACAGAAGAATACTCAAACACCGTTGTAAGAAAATTAGCCAGCAGTATTTCAACTGGAGTAATTGAACTCGACATTACAGCATACAAATTACAGCAGTATTATAGATAATACTGCATACTACATCATATTGTAGAGCATTAATTAATTAAACAATTTTCGCAATGACAAAATATAAAAGTCAAACTAAATTTTTCTTAACATATTTTATGTGCATTATTGAAAGTTAGAAGTAGGCTTTATGGCCTCTCCTACCAACCATATTATTAATTTTACTTCCACGATTTTTTAATCATATCGGATGCTTTCTCAGCAAACATGATAGCCGCTGCATTAGGATTGCCAGTAACAATCTCAGGCATAATTGAACAATCAACTATGCGAAGACCTTTCACGCCGTAGACTCTGAAAATAAACGTTATTGGAACATTAATTTAACTGAGATATTAATATTTCAATCACATCAGGTCAATACATTTTATCACCCAATTCCAAAGTACGACCACAAATTAACCGCATTGTCTGGCCACCGAAAAGCTTCCAAAAATGTTACGAAGAAATTTATTTCTTACCTTAGCTCAGGATCAACTACTGCCATTGGGTCAGTAGCGTTGCCCATTTTTGAAGTTCCGACTGGATGATAAACCGAGGACGTCATGTGCCGAGCAAAACATGTCCAGTAATCGTCCGAAAATAATGGCAACTTCTCACAGCCAGGTACAACACTTTCCACCAATTTCGTTCCAAATTTTTTGAACGCAGTAGCATTTCCCAGAATTCGACTTAATTTGAGTCCTGTAACGTAGATTTCAAGTTAGCTAAACACATTTTAATAAATAGGCTACATTCTTAATAAAACATTACGTTTTAATTATTTAGCTTGCGAATGCATTATGCATTTTGGAATAATACTTACTGTAGAAGCCAAACCAATTTCACAATATAAAATAACACACCTTCAACTAAGACCTTTACGTCATCTGGATGCGACAAATACTTCGGGTCGATTATTGGATCAACGAAGGGATCATTGCTTTGCAGTTTAACGAATCCACGGCTTTTTGGGCGCATTACCGTAGGATACATCGAAAAAGAGTTCTTGCCAAGATAAGGACCATAGTATTTCTTCCAGGTCTAGAATCGGAAGCGAAGAAACTGATATTATAGCTTTAGAAATCAAAGCCCACCAATGATTTTATTTTTAGCTTGCAATAGTTTGGAGCCTAAGATCTGAACTGTTGGCACATTAGTCACTTCTGAAATCATCGTAAATTCCAAAGATATTGTTTTGAAATCTATATTTTTGCAACTAATTAACAAATGTAACCTACCATAAGCTTGGATATTTCTTTTTTTATGTGGTAACAGCCGTTCTAGTATTAAAATATAGTATACATTTTTTTAACAACAAAATCTGACTTATTATTCAGGTCTATCTGAGTGCGACCAACTTTTCACTGCATTAATGTCACGATCAACCGCATCAAAATTACATATTTATCCTCATAGCAAAGGAGCTAGCAGGGATTGCTTAATAGTCTTAAAGGGGCAGCGAATTGCTAAGGGCAACAATAAACCTTTCACGCTCTCAATGAAATGAAATCTAGCGTTAACACGAATGGAATATAACTCATTTCCGTTTCACTTCATTTCCGTTCATTAAAAATCGTGCGGAAAATCGAAAATGGAATTTCTATAAACGGGATTGTTCCTTAAATTAGTCCTCCAAACTTGGATTCAGAGATTCCCAGTTGGATTTTTTTTATGTTTAAGTTTTTTAGTGATTTTTGCTAAGGACGTGAGCATTATCCTTATCTTGACTTATGTTATCAGTTAGTATGTTCCAGCGTGATAATCAAACGTTCTTAAGAAGCTAATCAATAACACTAATAAACGTACTTCGTCATTATAGTTGATCAAAAAACGGCTAGTCAATCCAAAATCCGCTAAAGGGCTTATAGCAACAAAAAGAATGTGCAAATCTGGCCAATCGTCATTCTGGTTCTCATAAATTGTTTTGAAAAATCCTTCGCTTTCAGCCCCACTTGTAGAACTCAGTGAACCTAAAAAGTATTTCAAATACCTTGATATTAATGCTGATCACGAAGCTGTTTCATGCGATTCTAGTTATTATGCATTGATGTAGATATGATATAAGTTTAAAACAATGTTTAGATCAATACTGTCAATTTAAAGTATTAAAATAAGTAATGTTTATAAAAAATTAGGATGCCTACAACTTTAAACTATGTGGGCAAAATTAATAACGATATGCATGTACAAACCAGTGCCAAACAAAACATAACGAAGAAGATTCTGCGGCAGTAGTGTCTTGAATATCGTAATTGGATCATTAGTTTCAACCGTAAAAGTAATGCCAGTAGACATGACATGGTCATGCAAATTTTGTCCGACGCCGGGCAAATCTACGACTGTGCTAATCTATGTGGAGTTTAAAGAAATATCATTGGCATACGTGATAACTAGTATGTTGTAGATAGCACTATAAAATTATGATAATTATGAACTAATGTGTACCATTGAGATAAAAATAATTCTTACATTAAACTGATCTAGGTGTTCCTTGGATCCAACGCCAGATAACATGAGTAACTTGGGTGTACCCATAGTACCTGTGATTTCAGTTCTGCTGATCAATTTCCAGACAAATCTAAGCAAACATTTGGCAAGTTCGTTTTCAAAATATTTAAATACCGACCTGTCGACAAAATGACTTCTTTGGATGCTTTTGCAACGTATTCTCTACCATAGCGTTCATAAACCACGCCTGTTGCACGTTTTTCTTCATTGAATAAAATCTAAACATTCAGATATTATTGTTTAGTACATTATTTTTGCGGTAACATATGCAGAGTCCGTAGAGTATTAAGAGAGTTCTTAAGTTACCCTAAGGGCTCTAGTATGAGATTTTATATATAGATTTGGTCTTCTTGACGCTGGCTTGATGAAACCTTTATTGGTGCTAAATCGCGCACCGTTTAGAATAGTAGCTTGCGCTGGCATGGCCCCTATTTTATAATAAGGACATTCATTACAAGTATACCTTATAAAAGCAATGACATTTACACATCATGCAACAATTAGTGCTTACCAGACTGGAACTCTCCATTGATATCTCTGATGGGATAATTGATGGATTTCACCGCTTCAAGAAATGCGTCCAATAGATTTGTATGATAAGGTACATCCGATACCGTCAGCAATCCTCCCTTACCATGATTGACTATAATGTAATAATTTTATTATTTAGACGTACTGGTTTCAGTTAAAATTCAGATTAAATTGCATTGTATCCACGTGGCATTTAAAGTCCGTAATGTTATTTTGTTGTTGTTGTTCATTAGGAGCAGATTCGGAAGCTAGTACCATCATTGGTCATTTTTGGGCTGACGTTATTTTCCGACTTTATGAAGTATGGAAAGACGTCTTTCCAACTCCATCCAGAATTTCCAAGAGAAGCCCAACGATCATAATCACGACGATTTCCTCGTACGTACAGCATGGCATTGATGGCACTGGTACCACCGAGTGATTTTCCACATGGTATGTTGGTGCGCTGTTACATTCAATTATTAAAATGAGTATGAAATGTCCACTTTGTTTTAAAAAAGATAATCATTTGAAATCATTTCATGATTATCTACTTATCTATTTAGTATCCTCTTTTTATTTGCATATTTATATGTATTGATTTTATTAATATATACAGTACAACCTCTGTAAATTTACCACCCAAGTGACTGTAGCGAATTGGTCAACATAAGGAGGTGCTCAACATTTGGAACGAGAAGTGAACAAGTAAGTAAGGTACAGGTAAGGGGCCATTTACAAAGGATGTCTGGGTATTTTTTCGGCTTTTAGAACTCCCTCGCTTTCCCCCTCGCTTTTTCGCACCCACACTCGCCACATGTTCCGTCGAATTAAAAAAAATGCTTAGGGGCATGAATTAACTTATTAAAATGTTCATAATACAGTACGAGTATTGTTAATGTGCTGCAAATTTATCCATTAATTACAGTAGTACTGGAGTTTAAACACAAACACTGTAATGTACAGCGTATTTACAAATTTCATTCTGTAAGATTAGAAGGTATATTCAGGAAATTATTCTACCTATTGTAGTAATAAACAGCACAAACCTCTAATCAAATTCTGCAATGTTTTTTTTTTTGAGATTTCAACTAAAAATGAAATATTTCCTATTTACTACCAAGCCCCCTTTATATTATACTCTTAAAGTATAATGCATCTATGATACTCTGATCAATACTGTTTTGGAAAATATCGTAATATCCATCTAAAACGGGAAATGATGGCAAATACAGACCCGGGTAAAAATTTAAATAAGGGCCTTATATTTACATATATGAGTTATATTATATTTGGCTAGGTCATAATTTGGCCACAAATAGATCTATATGGCCATATATGGGCATTCATGTCCATATATGGCATATATAAACCTATATTTTACAATTTTAAACTTTTCTACCCGGAGATATTTACTAGTATTTCTCACTTCAACTGGAAATTACTGGTTTTTCTGAGATAGAATACATTTTTTTTTTAAATGTCTTAACTTTAAACGTTTTAAAACTTTATTATAAATAAATTACCTTATCTTCCATTCCGAAGCATGCATGCTCTTGGGGCTCTGATTTGTAATGCCAATTCATATCAGTAAATTGGAGCGTTGTGGCAATTAAAGGTATTTCTGATATTGGACTTTCTTCTCCCCCAGCCTCCATTAACAAGACCTTAAAATTGGGCACCTCCGATAATCTATTTGCCATAACACCTCCTGAAGATCCTGCTCCAACTGCTCAAAAGAAACGGCAAAAATTTTATGATAATCTCTACTTTATAAGTGATAAACCATTTGTATTAATTCTAGAAATTAAATTAGTTTTTTAAAAGTAGACAATTATACAAATATTTGATTAAAAAGTTTTATTTGATGAATGATATCACTTGCCTATGATAAAATCATAACCTTCGTCCGTTTCATGGCTCCATGCAACAATTGGTGGTATCAGCGTGTTGAAATAAGTCAGCACGCTAATCGAGCTCAAAAGAACGAGCGGTAGTGAAGACCGTAAACGTTGCGTCATGATGATTTGAGAATGTATGCAATTTAATTTCGACACAGCTTGCTTTATACGTTTTCAAAACGTCCTGCATGACGCTAACCTTGGCTTTATAATTGTTAAATTTCATTTGGTCTTACCCAAACCTAGCCAATAAAGACAAAACAACTGTGCTTTGCGATATGAACAGTTGTCTAAATACATCATGCCTTGTTATATTTGCATAGTTGGAACTATAGCTGTAATAGCTATAGGGCGCACCTGTCTATGTAATATTTTGCAAATTAAATTGTGAACTTAGCATAGGTAGTTTAACGAGAGTCTGATAGAATGAAAATCAATATTTTTAATAATAAAAACCCGTTACACTTTCAGAAGTCTTTGAATAGTCAGCACTTGTTATATACTAGAAAATAGGTTGAAATTACTTGATTTTTCGGACAGCTTTTATTTCTGTGTCAATGGATAAGCTACTGCGTACTGTTGTTGTTGTTCTTAATTTCTCGTAATTTGTATAACACAGATAAAAGCTGAGTTTACAGAGACGTTGGAGGCATAATTGCCGTGACTCATCATGCGTTAATGCAATGCGAACTCAATTTGCAGTTCGCTTGAAGGTTTTACGTTTAAACGTAGGGAAAGTTTTAGCAAGATTCTCTTAAAATGATTTCTCTGTTCTTAACTTATTTATATGGCCTTCGCGTATGGCAGTAGGCTACCGTTTCTCCTTCAACCATGGAGCAGATACAGCCAATGCTGTCGGACTTAAGACTGTTTTAGATAAAATATGGAAGAATGTTGTGAAATAAGTGGGTTAAAGAAATAGGGTGCACATTATGACAGAAAATAATTAATGAAATCCGTGGATTAGTCGTCATGTTGCCATTTACTTAAAATCATGTCGGAGGCTTTCTCGCCTATCATTACGCATGCTGCATATGTATTTCCAGCGACAATTGTTGGCATTATTGAAGCATCTGCTACTCGGAGGCCTGTAACTCCATAGACTCTAAAATTCAAACAAGGCTGTTAATGTTATCGAAATTGATTACTTCTTTTGTTGAGCTGTTTTGCTTCACTCAAAGTATTTAGTTGAAATTAAAGTAGAAGTATTTCGTGCACCAGCCGAGAAGAAAATATCATGAAGCATGTTCAACTATACTGCAGGTTTTCTGCAGAAAGGACACATTCGAATAAACTACCGTAAAAATAAATTCAAGAAATAATCAATTTTTAAATCCAGAAGTTAAAACTTTAGAATGAATGATGTTGCTAGTATAGTGTCGGTCAGTCTTAATTTCAATTACACGACGTTTCGGGGGACGTTTCGCCGTTAGGGGCTTCCTTAGGTGCTTCATAATAAAATAATTAGGTTATAATACCATTTACTGAATACAATTGTAAAATATTTGATACGTTGCACTTTTATATAAAACCTAACATGAAGCGACCATAATTTAGATGATTCGAACAGAGCAAAACTTTAAATTAACTACAATGGCCTACATTAAGTGGAAAGATTGTTCTTATACTTGTTTTTTACAGGTTTAAGAAGTTTTCCTACTTTTTTTTACAGACTTAAAAAGTTGTTGTTATTCTTGTTTTTTGCAATTAGAATACAAGAGTAATAACCTTAGAAACTTTATGTAGACCTTTCTATGTAATTTAAACCATACTAGAGGGTATTTTTACAAGAATTACAACAACCTTATAAACTTAAGATACATGTAGGCCATTCTAGATAATTTAAAAGTACTTTTTTACTTTGTTCGAACAAGCTAAATTATAGGTCATGTTTTTATATAAGGTGCAAGTGTGCAGCGTGTCAAATATTTTATAACTGTAATTAAGAAATGGTATTGTAATTTAATTATTTTATTATGTAGCACCTGAGGAAGCTTCAAAAGGGGGCGAAATTTCGTTAAAACTGAACGGACATATGCTGTCTAAATTGATCTGGTTTTAGTATATACAGTATTTAGTATTTATTATTACATCAAAATATTTCATAAATGGTTCAATTTTTTAAATTTTTTTAATTGTGGTTGTTTGTAAAGACTCAGGGAACCTGCCCCTGCTGCCCCGAGATGCTGCCCTGCAGTTAAATGTTTTACCAACCTCGAAATTACTTGAAATTGCTTATGCATGTACATGAACAAGTCTACAGATAAACTGCAGCTTTTTGCGAAATATTTTCCCTCGTGAGATTGTTTGACATGCAAATTTGAGAGCAGAGTAAATAATAGATAACTTACTTTAATTCCGGATCAACCACTGCCGTTGAGTCACTTGAGATTCCCATTTTTGCTGTTCCCACATGATGAAATGACGAAGTACTCATACGAATGGCTAAGCACTCAAAGTAGGCGTGCGAAAGGCGTTTAAACTTCTCACAACCAGCAACCTTAGTCTCCAATAATTTCGCATCAAACTGTTTGAATGAGTTAGCGTTGCCCAGGGAGACTCCCATTTTGATGCCTTTGAAAACACATTTTCAACTTTATATAATGCCAAGAACGAAATCTTTTTTTTAACTTAAAAAAATTTGCTTTGTCCACATACCTTCAACCATGACCGCCAAGTCATCTTTGTGCGACAAGTACTTGGGATCAATAATAGGATGCTCATAAGGATTCGTACTTCGGAGTTTCACGAAACCGCGACTTTTAGGTCGAATTACAGTTGGATACATGGAAAACGTCTTTCTTCCACCATAAGGCCTATAGTATTTATCCCACGTCTAAAAGCAATTATGAAAAAGTCTAATTTTATGGGAAAATTCAAAAAAACTATTGAATTCGGAGACAAGTAATTCGTAACTAAGTGGAAAGTTCATAAAATGCTTTAACACGTTTTATTTGAAAAAAAAAAAGATTTGCGAACTTTCCATTTAGACCGTTAGACCACAAAGACCGCTATGGATTACAAATTTAAAAAGCTTTAACCGTATTTAAAATTCATCTTAAGCAACCCACAATGAAATTAGCCTCCGACTGGCAGGAAAGAACTGAAAACAGCTTACTTCATCAGCATAGCTGATAATTCTTCGACTCAGGAACCCATAGTCAGAAACGGGGCTCAAGGCAGCAAAAACCATTTGAATATCCGGCCAATCATCACTCTGATTTGTTAAAGGCGTTTTCAGAAACGCTACGCTTTCGCACCCACTAGGAATTGTTAATGGACCTGCAAGCAAAATGACATCAAATCATTCAGAGCAGCTCTTTATTACTCGGAGCTATGATATAGACTTTTTGTAATGTTAGGACACTGCACATGTACATGCACGCAAACCTTTTCCAAAGACGGCCCAATTTAGGATATTCAGTGGTGAAGCCATCGTGAAAAGCGTGAGAGAATCACTTTTAATTGTATAAGTAAGACCCGTAGCCATGACGTGGTCCTGCAAATTTTCCCCAACGCCAGGCAAATCGTAAATTACGTTGATCTATTGAGCATAATTAATGAAAACACAGCCCTATTAATAAAGGAAAAACGTGACATCTCATACATTTTCTCCACAATTCTCTCAATAAAAGAATTTGGCGCATAATAGCGGTAAAGGTGCTAAATTCATAAACCCTTACTTTCATTTTTTCCAGGTGCTCCTTGGGCCCAATGCCTGACAACATGAGCAACTGAGGTGTATTAATGGTACCTGCAATGTCAAAAAACCATATTAATTTCATATAGTATAATAAGCATATCATTAATAATATGGCGTTAAACACGAAACCTGCAGACAAAATGACTTCCTTCAAGGCATTTGCAATGTACTCTTTGCCGAAATGATTAAAAACAACGCCTGTAGCACGCTTGTTGTCATCGAATAAAACCTAAGTGGAACGACAACATGCTATTTATAGAACAATTTTGTTAAAATGAATTATATTGTGAGCAGCTTCTATGTAATTTACCCGTGTAACCCTAGAATTGGTTTTTACGATCAGATTTCGTCGATCAGCGGCTGTGCTGATGAACGCTTTCCTGGAGCTACATCGGGTACCTCTTTCCATTGTGGCCTGCACTGGCATTGCGCCTGAGAATCACAGCAAAATCATTTAAAACCAAGTAAAAATTGTAAATTTCAAATTATGTCCTCGGAAGCTCATACTTACCAGACTGAAATTCCCCATTTATGTCCCTTATCGGATAACCCAACGACTCAACGGCCTCAAGAAATGCAGGTAAAAGTTGTGTGCGATAGGGGAGATCAGACACCGTCAATAATCCTCCCTTACCATGATAAACTAGAAAATATTAAATAAACGAGATCTCATCAAAACTGTTTCTGATGTTTTACTAACAATTGTAAGTATCGCTTTCAAATAGTCCTACTGTCGTCTCTCATGTTCGGGCTGATATTGTTTTCGGATTTCAAGAAATATGGAAAGACGTCTTTCCAGCTCCATCCAGAGTTACCCAGGGAAGCCCAATGATCGTAATCACGATGATTTCCACGAACATACACCATGTCACTAAGGACACTGGTACCGCCAAGCACACGTCCAGCTGGACATCTGGTACGCTATGAATAAAAGTAACCAAATAAATTTGCCGTAATAAACTGCTTGATTTGCAAGACTTGAAATCAATATGTTTATGTAATGATGCATTTATTTTTGTAATACCACAATTGATAGAATAATAACGTGCAATTAATAAGGTGTATCACAACTAATAAAACAATTATTACCGAAAATAATCTTATGAAAATGGTATTCTGATTTTAAAAAAGCGTTACGATATACATTTCTTACTTTTTTCTTATGCATTTATCGCCAGACAGCTCGGACATTTTCTGACATTGCACTTGAGTCTGAGTTTTCAGACTAAAATTAAACTGAAAGCATACAATCCTCTATTTTAAATATTTCCTTAACTAACTTGTTCTGTCATCCCAAGGCAAGCGTTCTCTTGCGGTTCGGTCAGAAATTCCCAATTCACGCTGGTCAGCTGTAGAATGGGGGTATACAAAGGTATTTTTGCCAAAAAAGGTTCATGACCTCCATCCTCCAGCAATAGGACTTGAAACATTTTTGGATGTCCTGATAGTCTGTTGGCTAAAACAGCACCTGCCGAGCCTGCTCCAACTAAACAACGAGGGCAAAATGTAAGAAGATTAATACGAATAAAATATGTTACAATACATTGTGCGAATGTAATTCAGTCAACTCGCCAATGATAAAATCATAACTTTCTGGAACATAGTCGGCCGCTGCTGCAGGTATTGTTAATAGAATTTTAAAAAGATAAGGCGATGCGTATATCAATCCAAATACTCCAAGGCGAAATAAGGATGACAACCGTTGCATTATGATTAGCGTATGTGAAACTGTGAAAGAATATATTCATAAATAATTAATTTATGGTCTTATTTGAATAAATGATTAAATAAGTATAAACTAAATGCAATCCCATTAATGTTTAGTTTTAAGCATGTTACATTACCATAAAAAATGATTTTTTGAGTACATTACAATATTTTTCTTACTTCATGAATTTAAGCTACAACATTGCATGCTCATTCCTCTTAAATTTGATAAAATCATTCACCAAGTTTTCATTAGCCAGAAAATGCATCGTGTAAAATAAATGCACTTATAAAGCTCCGAATGACATGAAAAAAATAACCTTTGTTAATACAGACTCCAAGGTTGCAACATTACCTATCCAAAATACCGAGAGGAAAAGTAGATTTTTCGTGTTTCACTGAAGGCTAATAGAGAGCAATAGTATTTTTGCTTTCAAGCTGTGCTGAGTCACGACAAAACTAGTTTATATATGCTGGTTGGCAGCTGCCAGCTAAACGAAGTTGTATGCCGTATGTCAACACTACTACGAATAAATGCTACATTCACCTGTTGCGAGGGAAGGCATGCTAGTGAATCTAAATGAAAATAACGGTGAAGCAAATTGAATTACAACAATATAACATGCCTAAAGTGCTTTACAAAGTTTATAAAATTTTACTTTTCTAATCAGTTCTCAACGGTTTCCTATACAGTCAATTTTCCATTATTAGGTTGCGCATACGATATATTATACTGCACAAGAAATCAGGCATGAATCATGAACCATATTTATTTGAAAATGCAACAAAAACAATTGTGCAGCGACAGCTGTCTCTGTTTGCTTGGTATTTGTTTTATAAATTGAATAATGTTAACACAATG
Source organism: Rossiulus vilnensis (assembly GCA_034700785.1). Classification (NCBI taxonomy): domain Eukaryota; kingdom Metazoa; phylum Arthropoda; class Diplopoda; order Julida; family Julidae; genus Rossiulus; species Rossiulus vilnensis. The sequence goes on from JAQIXS010004747.1 coordinate 11,874, forward strand.
TGACGCACGGTATATTATTTGGCGTAAACAAGCATTGCAAAGCCTCGTTTCGTGTGCCCTATTTAACTGTAAGTATGCTATAATGTACTTCTAGGTAGTTAAGCAAAATTAGTATTACGTGGCCATATTCGACATTTCTCTATTGAATAGAGCAATGTCGAATATGGCCACGTTTATTAATGCAATATTAAAACTATACAATAATTTCTTTTGCATTATATGTATTTTGAAATTGCAAATTTAAAAATTCTTTAAATACTAATACAAGTAATTATGTAATTAAGGTTGAAGAGAACATTTTAGGTTAAAACTGAAAACCATAATAACACTCTGGAAATGAAATCGCGCAGGAGGACACAGAAATTAATAAATTAATGAGTCAAATGAGTTCATATTTAGAATGATTAAAGGCATTTGCACCAACAAAAATTAAGTCAAACCCAAATTAAACCTCTAGTTAACCAAGTAAAAGCATTGTACCTCAGCAGGAGGTTAGTAGTTAACCCAGTGTTAACCTTAACCCAGCTAATAGGCAGGGTTAACCAAAGGTATGTCATGTAAGGTAATTTTCCCAGAATTCCTCTCTGACTGTTTTGGGTAATATTACGTTTTATCATATATACTAACCTTGATTGTCTTTGCAGACTTCAGACAACAATCGAATCTAATTTGTTTGGCTTAGTAGAACAAATGGAACCTAATTTGTCGGAACAGAAAAATGCACTAGAGGAACTCGACAGCGTATTAGAAGCTTGCTTAAAAATTGAAATATCTTAAATTGTATCACATTATTCTTTCAGTATCACAGTACTCTTCTGTGCCATATTATTTGAATGGTGCATGCTCAAGTCATTCCATATGCTGTATAAGCATTCCTAGCTTTTATTCTCTCAGTTGCTTTAAGTTTTTGTATTTTTAAGGCAAGCATCTGGAATCGTATCGAGAGGAATGGGATTATTAGTGTGCTTAAAAGTTGTGAAAATATTGCTCAAGAACTTTAATGACGAGAAATTTAAAACGTTTTAATCCAATTAAAATCTGATACACTGTATGAATAATTAATTCTACTAAACCTTAATAAAAAGTTGTATCTTCAGTAATTTTGTTAAAAATAGTAGGCTGAGCATATTTTAATCGCAACATTACGTTTAGAGGTTAAACTTTTATATCAATTGCAAACATTATTTACATCTATACATATTCATATAGCAGAAAAGCTACCTGCTAGTGCTGCAGTTACTTTTGAAAAGCCTAAAGTCCGAAAATGATTTTATAACAAGAACGTTTTTTGTTATGATATGATACATTTTAAAATCTATATTATCACGGGAAAAAGGGCTGGCGTAGAGAAACTTCGCCGTGGCATTGCCAAATGAGATTTGCCATATTCACTTCACCTGTATGTTTTCTAGATTTTAACGAACGGCAATTAATGTACAATTTCTAAATGACAGCTTGCAAATGCTGCTTCCTTCAAGATACAAACAAACACTTGACATATATTGTAGACATACCGTATGGACCAAGGCCGGATTAACACTAACTTGGGCCTTATGCACAGACAAGAAATGTGCCATTTCCCCTGGCTGAGTAGGTGTTTAACTCTTACTCTCAAAAAATTCTTAGAATTAGTTGCTGAATTTGTTAGACTAATAGAAATGCCGAAGGGGAAATGTTTTGAAAAACTGTCTCTCAAAAAATAGATTTCTGATTAAATTTCCGTACAAATATTTTTGAAATACCATTAACGGAACGCCGTTGGCGAAATTTTTAGAATTAAAACACAAATCATGAGATTTAGGCTGCATCTATGTACACTTTTTTAATATTATTATTTTAAATTAACACCATTGGCATTTTTTTTTGAAGAATTAGCCCTCTAAACTTACTTCCTAACATTTTACATTATGCTATTAAGGAAATGCCTAGGTAAAATCTTTTAGGTAGATTTTCAATCATAGATCTTTCTTACTTTTGTTTACAATAATTGTTGCAAAACACTTTCAATTTAAAGAACGCCGCAGGCAAGATTTAAAAAGAAAAGTCACAAATAATGATTTGTTAGAAAAAATGATTTTTGGGTGTGCTCAGGGCCCCTTTCTCTCCGGGCCCTAAGCACGTGCTTATGATGCTTATTGGTTAATCCAGCCCTAATCTGGATTAATTTTAGGGGAACGATAAGACTGAGGACATGCATTTTCAGAGACCTTGCATGCCAAAGCAATTTGACCTCTTCACCTGCTCTATAGACTAGTGCTGTGCTTTTCGAATATTCGAACATTCGCTTTTTCGAAACCCAAAATAAATTTTGAGTTCGAATATTCGAACATTCAAAAATTTTGAAATTTTAATATTCGAATAGTATTCGAAAAAATTTGCTTGCTATTCGAATATTCGAACAATATTCGAACATTATTCGAAAATAAT
>JAQIXS010004748.1:0-14297 GCA_034700785.1 Rossiulus vilnensis
ACCAATAATGTTCAAATATCCCGGATTTTACGTCACCTCTTTTCAGAAAATCCCACTTAATACGTTTTTTTTCCCAAAGAAAACATAAAAATTATTTTTTCTCTACAAGGCTCACACAAAAACTCTGAAACAATTTTTAGCTTCGAATGTAAACCAAGAAGCAAATTTGCAAAAAATTGTTAGTATTGAACGTGCTGTAGTTGAAATTGTATCTAAAAGCCAAAAACAAGTAAAGATTACACATTTTTTCCCACTAGTTCATCCGGTAAGTGTCAATTTTTGAACAATATGCTTCGATTTTTTTAAACCCCGATTTTACGTTTTCCCATATCGTACGTTTTTTACCGCTGGTCCCATGAAAAACGTAGAATCGGGGTTCCATTTTATTACGACGTTGATGAGTGACATTTATTCGCTGTGTTTTTGAACCATTTATAACTGATTGCATCATTCTTTCACCCAGTTATATCAGTGATGCTATTTTTGGACCAAGCAGATCAAAACCTGTTTTAATATCCGAAAAATTGTATTGGTTTTATCATTCACATGCTGATCAGTCCTCCGCCAGGACCGGAAGAGCTAAAACGCATTTCCTTGCAGAACAGAACTTCTGTTGATAATAATTTGATCTGTAATATTGATTGTACATCACAGTGAAATCAGTCGATTAAAGCCTTATACATAGTTAATGAAATTTATTTTAAGATGAACGCAGATGATTAAAGCCGGTATATCATCCACTACGCAGTTTAAATGAAAGCAGCTTTAACTATCGATTAAAGGAATCGTTTTAACCGGTCATTGCACCGTGCCTTAAAATGGTTCAACATCGATTTTGAAGACGATGGCTGATGTTAGCCCGCCATCATATACATGTATGTTGGACATATTTTCCAATGTAAAGAAGCTAGTATGCCATTTTTTTCAAACAAAAATGTCGGCTGCTCATCTTGTTCATCAATTAACGACTGCGTTTCATCGTTTAAGAGGTTGGCTGTTTACACTCGCATTTGATTACATATTAGCAGTAGTAACGAGGTCAAGTTTCTGCGGAAGTCTGTTAGCCGTTTGCTAGCGAGCCTGCTAAGTGTTTTGTGATCCATTGCAGTTGAACTTAAGCACCAGAGGGCGCTCGCAACGCTAGTACAATGATTCTAAATTGGATGCAGAATGAAAAAAATAGTTACTGAAATAATTCCGTATTGAAGTGCGTGATTTGGGAAGATGAACAAAAAACGGTTTAACCTCTCAGTGAATGAATGCTAAATATTTTGAGTTAATAGAATGTCTTTAAGCGCAGAATTCAAGACAACAAGAGTTCATTTTTGAAAGCATGAATACCATCGCGGTTAAATACTCTTTTTGGAAAGTCTTCTATTTTCCAAAAAGAAATACATGTACCTACTTCCTATTCAAATTTTTGTACATCCGCGTTGTTAAACCACATTTGACTCGTCCAAAACAGTTGCTGAAAATGTGCACGTAAACAGGAAATGGTGTATGGCATTCCGAAAAGTGTGATGACGTCATATCACTCCCTCTCAGGCGCCAGATCAATAGGCAACTTGCTGAAAATGCATTTTAGAGATTTTTGGGAAATCGCCAATATGCCATTGACAATCCAAGTCGTTCTTTACATGTTGTCGTGCTCAAAAAACATCTGTCTGCCGGTTACACCAATCCTTGCATTTTCGGAATTTAAAAAATAATGAAAACATCGAATTAATTTAAATCGTTTCATTTAATATTTAATTTGAAACCATATATATAGCTAAAAAATGGACTATATTTGTGCTATATTTTGAGAATTAACCAAAGCGGATCGAAGTATCTATTATCGAAATCCAAACTGCACCCTCTAGGATGGCTTAGAATGTTATATTAGCTCGGTTGTAGTTCATACCGGCTGACAGTCATGCGTTTGTTATTGCTAATGTTTGTTTATTTTCAGGTTGTCCCTCTACATATGTAAATACATTATAATCATGTGTGCATAGAGTGACCTTTGCTGACCGCTGTTTCTGGTAAGTTTTTTTCGTTGCATAACCCTTGAATTCAGCCGTAATCGGAGATTACCTAATGAATTCGTTCGTGTTAGTTGCCTTTAATCTTTCGAATTAAATGTATGAAGTGGACCTCGGTGCCCCATCGCAAAATCGACATCGTTAAATTGATCAACAGCTTAATTGTTAAGTAAGTTTTCTTTGACGCTTTGGACAGACGAGAAGAACTAGATAGGGAAATTGGCAGACGGCCTAATGCCTTGTTCGCAGGGAATGCTTCTATTTATACAGTGTTCATAAATTACCAACTATTTTTCGTGTTTTTGTCGGATAATCAATGACGGACGCAGTGGTCAAAGGGTAGGTCAATATAGGGCGCAGACAACTGACTTCCCAATTACAGTAGCTGTTCTACAAATATGACATAATGGCCTCTTCGAGTGAATCGTGGAGAATTGGTTGACAAGTTCTCATGCACATTGACGTAACAAGAATAATAAAAAAATAAGTGAATGCATTCAATCTAATCTGCAGCTTGCTACAGCTGTCAGTATCCACCATCCAACACATTGCACTAATTGTGTTTTTAAAATTTTGTTCATGCATGACGTTATAACTTTAGGACATGTACACAAGTGACATCATCATTGTCAAACACCTTGCTTTAGCGGTGTTTCCTAAAATAATTTTATTATGGCAGTCCAATTCAAATCTGAGATGTATATGTATATTTTCAATATACCTTAGGTCTACCTAATGTTAACTTGATTGGTAAGGTTCCAAATAGCAACAAGGCGTGCTTTCTTGGCTGGTGATTTGGCAAGTGAATCTCATGAGCTATTTCAGGTGATTCTATGGGAACATGATTTGTTGACGGAAAACGAGCGAAAGTCTGCCGTTAAGCCGGCTTTACTCCAGCATGAGACACTTCTTATTCCTGCAATGTATGAATTTTGAACAGCAACGCCTAGCGTGACATGACGTCACTCTTTATGATGCCGAGGGATCCGCCATGTTGATTTTGAACTATCTCGAATAATGACGTCATGCCTCGTGAAGCGGGCTTTATGTTGGCCTACTCTTACCTCTTTTGCTGTACATTTATTTTGGACTATTTAAAATGTGGCCGACACACTCTGTGCCCCTGCTTTTGGTATGTTGATAATAAAAATGGTGCTAAACAAGCGGATGTGCCAAAAGTATAACGGTGCCATATGGGATGAGTGGTGGGCGTAGCTTATGGTGCCTCTCGTGTCTATCTTAAGACGAGCGAGTGTTCATCACTGACGCTTTCTTGAATTTAATCCAGAAGCTTCTACGAAGCGCCTCTAATCGAGCCATAAAATCGTAATTTGTTGACTCTTGGCGCGAGCCATTGCTCCCCGAGTCCTATATTTAACGAAGGGTATTGGGGACGTCTAAGGTGCCAAACAAAACCTTTGACGCACCCTGGTAATTGTCTTGACCTGTCAGGCAAGCAGCGGGCGCGAGGAAACCACTTTGCATGACATTTCCGGAAACGATGCTAAAACATATTTCACATCTCAGTTAGACAGGGTATCAGAACCCTGTCTTACTGAGATGTCAGTCAGATTGTAGGGAAACTAAAAATCAGCAAAATGCTATTACAGTGTATTATTATTATTATTATTTAAAAAGGAATTTAGGTGTCTTCTGTAATTTTACTTCCTGCCTTAATAAACTACAACTTTTCTTTAGATCAAGCACGCTACCCTCACTTAATAGGTTCATCATTTTAATGATGAACCTATTTTTTCCCGAAGTATTCAATTTCTCGACATAAGGACGATGGCTTAGTGGCAGCATGCCCCCTTGCATTCGGGAGACCAAGGTTGAAATCCCGCGTCGGCTATCCAAATTGTGCTTTTCGGGGTTTCCACAATATTTCCAGGCGAATGCTGGGATAGTGATCGGCCACGACCGTGATCCGTTCCCGATCATCCTTCAGTTCTATTTACGGTTCAAAATGTGTGATCTCACTTACATGTATGTGTTTAAATTTGGGTTAAACTGGAATAGGAGTTAATTCATTTACCCAGTTTATTTGAAGGAGAAACAAAATAACGTATAATCCAGCGATGAAAAAACTTGGAAACATGCTAGAATGTCGAAAAACGCTACGTTTAAACATAACTAAGTGAAAACAATTTTTTTCTTAATTAATGGAAATTTTAATAATAACATCGGTTATTGATTGATTGATTACTGGCATTTTAACAACATTTTCTTTTTAATTGTATGCGCATATCGAGCAACTGCTGGCAAGTTTACTGCATTACATGTACACAATAATTGCGCACTGGAAGGCCGAACGCTTTTCTCTGACTTTGCTTTTGATTGCGTCAGGCCATAAGAGTGGAACAAGCGCCGCATACGAAGAATACGGATAAAAATGTACAATGTAATTGAAAACCGGCTCATTTTCGGCAAGTAGTAAATCGGAAAATAAAATTTTAGCTCTGGGACACTGGACTCACGAGGCAAAGTAATCATATCCCAAAATAGCGCGTCCTTGCATGAAAAAAGGTGACTGTTTTAATACAGTCGTGCGCATTTGGTCCACATTTTCGTTGAAATTTAATCGGTGATTTGTTTTGTTTTGTTTCCGCAAGCTCTCCGTTTTTACATGTTTAATGATATACCAGGTATGCAAAAGGAAGTGTTGTTTCAGTAGATATGATCAAATAAACTGCACATTAAAGTAATGCTTTAAATCGAGCGTTTAGTTTCCAGGCGATTTTTTTTTTGAAATGTTAACAACATATCGCGCACGAATTTCAACAGTGACACGACTGAACAAAATTGCAGTTTACAGACGAAACAATTTTTAAATCGTTTTCTCGATGATAGGAAATCTCTTCACTATTTTTGATCCCTCAACCCAAATCTTTCACCTAAGTAAGTCTCAATTGTTTCGAAAGTGATACATTATCAATCCTGCAAAATCTGTGGGGTTCCAAGGTGTGCTGTTTTTCTGAAGAGGAAAAATATATTTCGCTTTATCTAATGCCATCTTTTGCGAAAACTACTTCTTACTATTTGTCCAATGGATATGAACGATTCAAGCGCTTTTAATCGCAACCAAGGGTAACCGCTCTTTAACCAGTATTATAATTACTCTCCCTTCCCTTGCCCGTTTGATTCCCATCTTGTTTAAATAGATACATGTAATCATCCCTTTTTAATGGGATGATTTTTGGGTGGAGTATGTGTGCAGAATTTCTCTCCGAATACAGTTTAGCAAGGTGTACGCCTTATTGTTCGAGATGTTATCCACTACAAATAATATCTCACTTTTATCATCCCCATCATAACGTCCAATGCAAATGGTAAAATTCTTTAACATCTCCTAAACCAGTGACTATCAAGCTAGTTGTTCTCAGTGCATCTTTTACACTTCATAACTAGATAACACACGAAGTGGGGTCCCCGGACCACACATCATGAAACAATGCCCTATGCATGGTCTTCCACATTTTTGTCGCACCCTGTCGCGGGCATCGATCCTGTGATGCGACGAGCTCCATTCAGCTTGTGACGCAATATTGCGTGGCCTGTTCGTTGAATTGCTAGTTGAATTTGCGATATTTTTTTTTTACTAAAGAATGACCGACTCGAAGGGAAAGCACCCCCTGGACGTTTCCCGATGAAAACCCTCATGGCATGAATGCCTTGCGGAAAAGGACATGGCGTTTTCCGAAATAAAAAGAGTAAACCCGATCCGTCGTCTACGATGATATTTAATCAGGCTTTAAACGTTAAAAATAACCTCGTGTTTGTACATAAACGACGCACTTATTTTATAACCTTATCACGTGATCGTAGTGCGTTTTTATTGCGACGCACTCGCCGTGGCTTAACCTCCAACGTCGAATTTGTTGCTTCCGAAAGGCAAAAGGCTGATGAACCGAACTGGAAAGTGGCCAGAACAGTGTGCGCGGCTTAGCACTTTTAATTTCCACTTGCAAAGCGTGCCATAAAATGTCCCAGTGGCATGTTTTCCTTGCTTAGCATAAATTAGAATGTATCTTGCTTGATCGTAGAATCTGAATTGTGGGCGGTGGCCACTTGGAAATCTACTTTTTGGAATTCTTGGCAGTCAGCACCGTCTGTGGACCGACTGGGTGATCGAGGTCACAAATTGGTAAAATTCGAACAAATATTACCGGAAAGCGTTACGTATAGGGCAGTCCTATGTAGTCATGCAATGTACAGTGCATGTTTAATCGTGAGATCTACTGAAAATTTACGGTTTTTTGATTTAGTAAGCCCAAAAATGTTTGAATAAAGTTTACTTCCAAAGGGGCCGTCCGTAACAGACGTCCCAGATTACCCATATGCAAAAGAAATGCATATACATGTACATGTAGATTATGAGAATATTTCATTTCAAAATCCATCTCAATGCATTTAGCAGCGTGATAATTTAAAATGCATGTCTCAATTTGAATGCATTTTAAAATGTATTGCAAATGTTTTTTTTATTACTATTATTAGTAAAAAAAAATCAAAAGTCCAATGCCCTAAAAATTTGAAATGTTGACGGAAATAAGAATTTGTTTAAATTGAAATTTGATGTTGACATTATGAGATCAGATTATGGTCCCTTTTCCTATTCAAAATTGTTTATTGTGCAAATAAGTTAATGTCGTACCGGTATACACTATGTGTGCTACTTATGACGAAACAAATAGCAAATGGCGGCCAAAAATGTCCTTAAGCCTAAAGTTTCTGGTCGTTACGTCAATGAAACCACTGAAGGTCATTGCAAGGGTCCGATTGAAGACAACTGAATCTCAATTAATCTTTCTCTAATCTTGCGAATATCTAATTTTCCCAACCCGCTTATGATGGATTCTTGAGTTATGAAACAATGAGAATTATAGCACTGCGTAATTCAGAAAACTTGTGAAACAAAAATTGAATTATGTCAAGAATAACTTTCAATTTCTCTAGGATTTTTCGGCACTGACAGGCGTTGCGCTGGCGCCAACTATATTTCACGCCCAAAACTCCACGGACATTTGTATACTTACATCTCGATCATGTTAAATTTTCAACTGACAACGTTGAATGTCACCTTCACGTTATATTAAACAGCCATTAAAGACAATTTCCATAATCTGGCTCATTTGTGTACATGTAGTTCCAATTACCCATTGTTCACTGGTGATGAGGAAGCACTTTAGAAATAGTGCAAATGTGATTTTGATATGGAAGGTATGTGAAAATTAACAAAATTTACATTTATAAATGCTGAAAGCTTGTGTTATTTTTAAACAGCACCACATCTCATGCATAACGACGCATGTGTCCATTCAATGTGGTTTTGTGTTCATTCAATTGAAAATCCATTATGATGTGGGGTCCCGTACTACACTTTATGCTCTATCGGTAATACAATTGTGCATATTAATACACAAATCTCTACAAAAGCATTTTAGATATAAATCTAAATTGCTTTGGAATTAGAATAATCATGAAACAGGCATGATTCGGATTAGTTCTGTTTTTAAATGCATGCTATTGGATATTGTAATAAACTTTTCAAAGAATAGCGTTTATTAGCTATATTTGGCAATTATGCATATGAATTTCATTCCCTATACCACATCGTCCACATAGTACATGTATCTTTGCTGACACTAGAGTACACATTGTATTGATACAAAACGTCAAAAACGTCAAGCAGAAAATATCAAATTTATTGGAGGTTTTTCGGAAGGTTTTTTATCTTTTGCTTAATGCAATTCACTTCACCAGCACTGCAATTAACAAACGTATTAACATGTTTTATCAGATAATTTATATTGGTGAAGTTTATAATAGCGAGTGCTAATTATCCCATAAATGTGTCCCTTGTTCAAATAAGGAAGTACGCCATCCAGGGTCAAGATGGCGCTGCTTAGACAAGCAACGACTGCAGCATTCCAAACTTTCATTGTAAATGTTTCCATTGGAGTGACCACCATATTTGTTTTTTCTGCCTTCAGATAAGGCATTATATAATGTCATTGGACGTCATTGGGAATTAATTTAGCTATAAGGAAAAGAAGCATTAACATGTTTCGTGAACACCCAAAACGCATAAAACAATTTCATTAGGTCAAGGCTAAGCCAGGTTTTCAGCTTGGTTTGAGAGCTATTGTGTTTATTCTGTTTGAATTACAGTATTGAAATGCATGAAAGATATTTATGGGCCTTATAGGCATAATTGTACGCTATATCTCTTAACTGAAGAGAATGCAGAGTATTCAACTTCAGTCATTCAATCGTACCTTTCACTAGCATTTTTACTAGTATTTGTTGGTAATTACAATACCATTATCCGTGTAAGGTCCGCTAACAAGTTTTCGTATTGAACGATGAAAAAAATACAACATTTCTCTTGATTAATTCAGTTTAGCCTACCATTCGCGGGGCCCCGAGTTAGCGAGTTGGCGCCATGCCGTATAAGTTATTTGTCAGACGTTGTTTTCAAAAACTTTTATGAACAACATAAAAGTGAAGCAAAAAAAATGTCTGTGAAATTGACAAGTCAGCTCATTCATTAATTAAGACCAACCGAGGCCAAGGACGAGGCGCCTGTCACATACATGATCAAGCTAGTATGTATAGCCAGTCAGTCGTGGAGAAGTTTTAATAGAGTAATTCTTCGATAGATAAATACATGTACATGTAATATAGCTTTCAATTGCCCGATGTGATGTGACGCTGGTCTTTGGGCAGAGTTGACGAACTTGTATGGTTAGAAATTCGTCACGAAATGGTAACGCGCGATACAAATTTCAAACCGATAATTAAGAACACGTGCTTTTTTATTCAGCTGAGAAGAAAATGTTCGATTGGAAATAGGCTGGTGTCCATATTGGTTACCAACTGGATCAAAACTTTCATGCTTTGGTAATTGGTCAGGTTATGAATATGGTAAGCTTGACTAAAATGGTGGCCGGGTAAACTTTCCACTTGTAGGACTATATAGAAGACTAAACGTTGTTAGCTAATATTGTCCCTGATATCTCGTGAAAACAGTTTGTCCTCTTATCTTAGTCAAGTACCTGTTGGGCATGCTCTGGTGAGTCCACTATATATGATCAACTGTCTGTGTTGACAGACAAGTGACGAGTTTTTTCGTCCGTGTATCAAAACACGACAAACCATATTGCACGATTACTTATTATGAAATGAAATGTTGGTTGAGGTCATCGGACACATGACTGATAATTGCTGGATTTTGACATACACCGTAATATAAATTCGTTATGTTTCGGTGGGCTTATTATCAAAGATTTCTGTTACTGCTTATGCAACGGATGCTCAACTAACGCCAAACCCAATCACCATCCTAGACATTGATCAAATAAAATACCCGACATATGCAATGCCCAGATGGACAGCGTATTCCAATAATTTCGAAACGTCAACTTAGCGTACGATAATGATGATGCTATTTCGAGCAACCGCCAGTCAGCTGCATCCAAAAAACTGGAAAACAACAGCTGACTGCATCTCTGCCAATAGAAAATTCTGTTTAAACGCCATTAGAAATTGGCACTAATGGTACTTTCTCGAATGCAACTGAAATGCTTTTAGATTGAGACAATATTTCACTTAAAAATGCATTTCAATGTATTTTCAAATGTACATGTATTAGTTTTGCATATGGGTTGCCAGTTGACCCGAAATAAGAAATTCAATTGCCATTTCAAAATGCAAAAATACAAGTAGCCTGCAGGTGCTATGGCCTAAATTCCACTAAGGGACCTGCAAACTATTCCAATGCAGAAAATGTTCTCCAGAAATTTTGTAAAATCCTGTTGTCCAAAACTTCGAACGATGAGTTACTGATCTCCTTAAAATGCGGATAGGCAAACTGCAGTTTAATATTCAAAATAATTTAGATAATATTAAGAACTTTGAGTCAAAAATTTAGTAGGACTTGTTCAACTCTCGTTCCAACGTTTAACTTTTCTGCCACGTCTCAGATAACTTCGTCGTTTTTCTTTCTGCCAACCTGTTTTTAAGTGCGCTGTGAGGACAAATCGCTGCGCAAATTGTTCAACACCAATTGATCCAAGATGGCGCATGGTCCCGGGGCGAAGCTGGAAATTTGACAGTAAATAAAGATCTGGTGATGTTGGGGGTCGTGGTTTGAGTACCAAGATGGACGTCGTCCGCCGCCCTTGAGAAAGTCCAGGGGTCGACGACTCACTGACATTTGAAGATCGACCTTGCTTCCTCCCTCCCCCTTTGCTCCCAACACTCCTAGGGTCACCCTTGACACTTAGTAGACCTAATTAATAAGCAATAACACTGCACGCATGGTTATTCAAACAACCTTATTTACGACCACAGTAAATAATGTCCCTAATCATCGTGGCGATGTATGGGATTGAGAAACAATCGGCAGACAGGCACTTGAACAGTGAAGGGCCCAGGCACAATTGGCCACAGCAGAGGACATAAAACCTTTCCTCGTTTAACATGTATTGAGCAAATAATTCAAGCAGCGATGGACGATTAAAGCTTGGACTTAAATATAATGGGGTATGGAAATCTGTTCATCAAAAAGAAATTGGTCATTCAACGTCTTCTGTAGACTCCGGTTAAAAGTCAAACTGATGAGGCCACCAAAGCCAACCAATAGAATGCAATGCGCCGTGATGCGTTCTGCATTTGCATTATTATACATGTATAATGTTGGAGATGCACTTTGCATTTTACGCAGATTAACCTGGCAAATTACTTGAGGATGCAAAACACGATCGAACGCTTAAAAGGAAACATTTTGATGGCTTGTGGATGTAATATTGGCAACATTAAATACGTTTTTATAACTAAGGGCCGGTTGCACTAACAAATTACAGATATACAGTTAAGCATAATCCAAGGTAAACCTCTGGTTAACTAAGGAAAAGCATTTCACCGCAGCAGGTTAATAGTTAACCATGGATTAACCTGAGGTTTGTAATATAATTCCTTTTCCCAGAATACCTAGCTGCGACAGGCTATATCCATGTTTAGTATACCATGAGTTAAAAATCCCTATGGTAAAATGGTGCAACAAACACATATTAACCCTTACGTTAACTTGTGGTTATAGCTAACCCCAGGTTATCTAACCTTTCATTTAACCTACAATGCTGCAACCGGCCCTTGGTGTACAAGTACTTGTAACTGGCAATACATTTTGTCCATGTACTATACATCAAAGACAAATGTACCTGCGTTTTGTTCTAAAATCGCATTACTTTACCACTAATGTTCAGATCAGGCCTGCCAACAGATCGGATCATGACTGACCACGAATAAAAGTCATCGCGTTATTGTTGTCTTTGAAGATCCACCTAATCCGATCAGTAGTACTTTACCATTCAGCATCTGGATCAGATCGCCATCTAGCGCCAAAAATACCTTTCCCTAAATTTGTTTGGGAATTTTCCACCTGGTTGATAATTGCGCTTAATTCTCGTTAATCTGGCCCAGTTGTGGGGGTCGGTATTATAAACCCGCTTAATTCGATAAGCCCATAGCGCCAATAAACGCATAGGTTAGATTTGCCACCTCGTTATAATGTAGTTCCAGCCAGGGTTATTTCTTTTCTGGTTCGAGGGCCAGTATCTCGTCGCGTAATTGTTATGTCATCGTTTTTATAATTTAATTTATGGCTTGTTGTTGCAAGTTAAATTGGCCGGGATTATCAGTTTCGTATTAGCAGAACTTCATCAAGGTCGCGGAAGGATACTGTCCAGTGTCAAGCACTGCCAACTCCTCAAAGGTGACACTTTTGATCGGACACAGCGTTTCTTGGACGGCTCGTTAACAAACGTTAAATAACGACTTTTGGCACCCAGTTGTGTTTTTCTGAACCCGATCTGGTGATACTTTCGCGCTCGTCTGGGCGCCAGCTCCGTCATTAAACACTGCGCATGCGCGAAAGGTTATCTCGCGTATGGGTGCTAACAGCACGACTTTGCTTCAAAAATGCACCCGAAATAAAAAAATCCGTAATCTAGTGTGGGAAAGTCACATCAATATGGTATGTACAATGATTTTTTGTGCCATTCATTATCTGTTGTGGTTGTTAGATGGCGCCACGGTCCGAAGCGCATATATGTACTGTATGTACATTTAGCCGCTAGAATGTAAATAAAGCATTTGATTAATGAAAATAATAAATTCTCGTTGATCAGATGCTTCACTGTGGGAAAATGTAGGGAAGGGCATTTCAAAAATTTACAAATTCAATCAAAGTCACCCAGGATAGTAGAGAATGCTGACGTCGATTTACATGATGCACTGATACATGTACATAATGATCTAAGGGTAACTTTTAAAATAGTTTTACATGTATTTACAACAAATCAAATTAATTATGGATAAACAAGAAATAAAATATGAGAGTGCATGCATTATTTTAAAAAGTAATGTTCTCATATTTTATTTACTACGGTATTATTGACTTATATTATATCATATTTCTTATTAAACAGTATGATCTAATTCTCATTTTAGATTTTTTGTTTACCCATAATCGATTTAATTTGTTGCAAATGCATGTAAAACAAAATCAAAAATGTTATTTTTGTATAAAATTGCGGAAGGTCCAATACATTTAAGAAATTCGTCCAGAGTTAATTTGCTCTGCACTCATTTCATATTTCTTTGGGTTTTTTTCTACCGCTGGATGGCGCCGCAATTTGACAGCTTTCCAGCTGCTTAATCTCTCCTTGCAAACTCAATTAACTAATTACATGTAGTTTGGGCAATCCGTCGGGTCTAATGCTTCAAATTGAACATTTCGATTCCCACCACTTCCAAAATGGTTGAAAAGGAAATGCGATACGCCAGTGCATGTGCTTCTTGGATCATTCCGCAACTCGTAAACGCTAACAGCCTATTACACGCATCATTATCATTTTCAAACAATAAAAAACAAATAACTGTCAATTTGTCAAACCAAAATAGGTGACACCTATATTTTGATAAAATGTTTCACAGAACCTGACGAAATAGTCCCTTGAATGGATTATCATCAACTCTCACCCCCACTGAGCTCGTATCGTGTCATAGCACTGGGTCAAGGATTTCACAACGATGACCTGTGACAGCGCCCCTGGTGACGCCATTGGGCACTACGTTACAAGTTATGGACTCCAGTTAATTATTCACCGACACGTTCGTAACTTTAACGGCGGCTAGCTTCACTTTTTTTTCCTCCCAAGCACTTGATTTATTTTTGAATTGACAAAACGTGTAGCCGAAAACTGGATTTTTATCACCAAAAAATAAAAATAAAAAAATACTTGGTTGCCGGGCCATTAGGTGCGCACGTGATTCCCGGTTTCCTCTCGAGTTGACCGGCTTCCGTATATATCATTTGTCCGACTGGATATTATTTATTAGTATACGAACACGGTTAAATAGGGTTTATTGTATTTATTTATCCCCCTTTTAGCTGAATATTAATTGTCAAACACTTTTCTCCTTAGGCTGCGTTTCAAATCGGCGTTTTTATTTGATTTTAAAACACCATTGAGAAATGCTGGCCGATGCGTGACACGTGTTTGGTAAATGGCAAAAATCAAGTTTTATTGAGTTCAAATGAATTTGTAGGGTACGTGAACATCCTAGAATTTGATTGACCAATAATAAAATCGATGTCGCCCAGCTGCCCTATAGTAGCCTACTTTTGTCCGTTTGGCGCAGACCAATTAGTCAGGTCAGGTTAGGTTCCAATTGCCGAATTTGTAGGTCTATAGCTTTTTTATCTTTTTCTCGCAAAGAGACAAAAACGATTCGATTTTCTTGTCGTTTCTGTCACTATTATATAAGTTGTCCAAATGTAAAATAAAAAAATACTTGTGTAACTTGGCAATCGTTCATCGCATACGAAATGATCATGGCATTAGAATATTGTTTTTTAATTTCATTTTTGACGTTATAAAGTTCGGCAAAATATTTGCCCCAGAGGGGCCATTTAGAGCACCAATAAAATTCGTGAAATTCACATGTATACATCATGATCGGCCACATGTTATCTGGCTTTATGCGCTTCATAAAAACTTGATGCTATTTAATAAACTTATCAGCCGAGGACACTTAATGCCTATCAAAGCAAAAAGATAGCCAGGGGTCACATCAGAGCGTTTAATTGATGCGATATATAACGTGCCAAATTAATAATTTTGATTGCCGATTATTGTGTTGGCAGTAGACTCCTTTGGTCATGTCTTTTTAAGACATATTGACTGGTTGCAGAAATCTCCGTTA